>PVIC010023417.1:0-26868 GCA_004025085.1 Thryonomys swinderianus | reverse complement strand
ATGAACACGGGTGTACCTCTGTCTTTCCAATGTCATGTTTTCAATTCTTTTGGGTATATTCCTAGCAGGGGGATAGCAGGGTCAAATGGGACCCCTAGTCCTAGTTTTCTGAGAAATCTCCACACGGATCTCCACAATGGTTGCCCAAGTCTGCAATCCCACCAACAGTGGAGAAGGGTTCCTTTCTCCCCACAGCCTCGCCAGTATTTATTGTTGGTTGATTTTGTAATAGCCGTAATTCTTTGTGGAATGAGATGAAATCTCAGTGTTGTTTTCATTTGCATCTCTCGAATGACCAGTGATGTTGAACATTTCTTCATATGCTTCTTGGCTGCTTTGACTTCTGCCTCTGAGAAGTGTCTGTTCATTTCAGATGCTCATTTTTGAATTGGTTCTTTAAACTTGGGGAGGCTGATCTGTTTGAGTTCTTTATATATTATAGATAATAGCCCTTTGTCTGATAAACAGCTAGTAAAGACTTTTTCCCATGTTGTTGGTTGTCTTTCAGCAGTGCCAGCGACTTCTTTTGCTGTGCAGAAGCTTTTCAGTAGGATGAGATTCCATTTGTTGATTCTTTCTGCTAGTTCTTGTGCTATAGAGGTTTTATTCATAAAGTCTCTGCCTAAGCCACTGTCTCCAAGAGTTTTACCTAGCCTGTTTTCCAGCAGACTTATTATTTCTGTATTAATGTTTAAGTCTTGTATCCATTGTGAGTTTAGTTTTGTGCATGGTGAAAGAGATAGGTCTAGCTTTAGCTTTTGGCAGGCTAAAGCCCATTTTTCCTACACTATTTGTTAAAGAGGCTGTCTTTCTTCCATTGGGGATGTTTGCCTCCTTTGTCACAGATAAGGTGGCTTAGTGTATCTGGAGTTGTTTCTGGGTCTTCTAATCTATTCCACTGGTCCTCGGGTCTTATTTTGCCAGTACCATGCAGTTTTTTTTTTTTTT
The DNA here is from genome assembly GCA_004025085.1 of Thryonomys swinderianus. Lineage (NCBI taxonomy): Eukaryota > Metazoa > Chordata > Mammalia > Rodentia > Thryonomyidae > Thryonomys > Thryonomys swinderianus. The sequence goes on along the minus strand of PVIC010023417.1, from coordinate 25,920 downwards.
AATCACAGTGACTTAGTATATGTACTTTTTAAAGTGAAGTGCTGTACAAGTTCACCATATAGGTTTGGCAAGGGAAAACCAAAATGAAGTTGAAGTTTGGCATCATCCTATTTGTAGCCTACATCAGCAACAGTGAATGTTTTAGAGCATTCGATGATAATGAACAACTGGTTGCAGTACATTGCCATAGATTCGCTGTCACTGGCTTAGACCTTAGGTAGTCAGATATGGCTTTTGTTGGTTCACTGTTGTACTCATTTCCTAGTGCTCTCATAACAAATGACCAAAAACTGTAGCTTCAGCAACAGAAGTGAATTGTGTCACAATTCCGGGGACTGGAAGTCTGATGTCAAGGTGTGGACTAGAACATTCTCCCTTGGAAGGTTCTAGGTAATATCCTTTCTGCCTTTTTCAGCTTCCAGTGACTCCAGGTTTTCCTGCGTTTGTGGCTGTTTAGTTCTGGTCTTTGCTTCACCTGATCTTTGGGCATTGCCATATCTTTTCTTTTTGGGCTTTTATATGGATGTTGGTTATTTGACTTAGAGTTCAGATGAATAATGTAGGGAGATCTTATCTCAAACTCTTTAGCTCAATTATATATGTAAAGAACATTTTTCTAAATGAGGTCACATTCACATGTTTTAAGATGTGGACATATATTTTTTGCAGGAGTGTTCACTCAACCACATTGCTTTTCAGATGGTGGATTTTGAGATATGTGGTGAAGATGAAACAACATTTAATAACAGCTTGTCCTCGGAATCCAAGGGTTGGAAACACTAATAAAGAGCTTTGCTTGAAGGAAATGGTCTCAGAATCAATGACAGACTGAATTCCACAAGTCATCTTGTTTCCTTTTCATTTTATTTATTGCAAGTTGAGCTGTCCATGTACGAGAGAAAAAGGAGTAACAGTGGTATCCACTAAGTGTTTTGTATTGTTTGAATATTGTCTGAGTTGATTTTACCCTTTTGTTGCTGCCACTGCTGCCTTATGAAGTCCCATGCCACTTCGTGCCTTCTCCCCTACGTTCTCCCTTGTTCTTTTTCTCCATATTATACGTGGTGAACTTCACAAAATTCCAACCAGGTGTCCCACCTCATGCTAAATAGCTTTCACCTGTTTCTCCAGGCTTGGTTTTTCTCTTCTCTGCCTTCTTTCCCACAAGCTCCTTTGCCCTTTGTCTTCTGGCTAGGTCTGGGGGAGCAAATGGAGATATGGGAGCAACATGGGGGTCATTTATCTCCTTAATTCTTCTGTGAAGTTCACCACAAGCTGGCTGCATCCCATGACTGAGCTGACAGCGCTCATGAAAGGGCCTCCCAGTGACTCTCTCCAGGTTTCAGTAACGGTTTCTCTCCTCACCTTTCCAAGCCCGAGGGTGGCAGGGAGGGCCCTTGTGATTTCACTGCACTACTCATAACTTTGAACATAATCCCTTTATAAACTTCTTAAATTACCAGTTTCACCGTGCCGTATGTTTCTTGCCGTGACTAATGTATCTATGCTCAAAGTGTGTCATTGGCTCCATTTCGCCCAGAAGACAAATGAAAACTCCCATCTTGGGAAAGAAGATTCCAGCTTTGCTGCCATCCTCCTAACTTCCTGATACACACACTGCCCTCCCCAGTGCCCATAAACTTCCGGTTTACTGATGATGTTACATCTTTTTTCTTCTTGGAGATTTTACAAATGATGCTTTCTTTTCTTTATCTGACTGGACGTTATGTTTTTTTTATCCTCAAGCATTACCCATTGCTTGTTTTTTCGTTGTCAGTTTTAGGGGTAGTGGCTTTCTTCCTTGTATTCCTGTATCACCTTATACACAGGCCCATTAGAATGTTTGTTGTCACTGTAACTACTTGTCTGTTTTCCAACTAATCTCTGAAACCCCTCTTCTGCAAGGACTGTGCAGCATTCTTTCTTTCTTTGTTCTCTGAATGCCTGCTGTTATTCGTGGTAGATTTCATAAATATTTTTGGATGATTACATTTTATTTATGGATTATATTATCTCTTGTTCTGTTCATACAAACAAGATTACTGCAATAAAATACCACCTTCATCTATGTTACGGTGCACATCGTATTTTGTTTTGATAAGTATTATTTTGTTTTTTTCTCAGGATAAATCTGAGAGATGTGGATAGGATGTAAATTCTTCCCTGTCACCTAGATTATTAGTGGCAGAACTATTCCGAGAATCTAGACCTCTTGGTACTGATTTGCTCTTCTTTTCATGAGACTATTTTACCTCCTGAGATGCCAGATTTAAAAAAACAACAACAGACCCCAGGGGCAGTGGAAACTAATGAGCACCACCCCAAGGGCCACTTCGGATGGGAAGCTTCAAACTGCCATAGAGATAACTCCATGTGATTATAAACACATGTCAGGAAGGATGTTTGGAAAATGTGTGCTGTCAGAAAGGTCCTAACAAACGGAACTGGTCACATTACCGGAATCTAACTTCCTGTTGCATGAGAATTATGTCTGATGTAGACTCCAGGGACTGTCGGCAGAACATAACACTTGGATTAAAATTAGGATATGAACATCAAAAAGAAGTATTCCACGACCCCAGGGAAGGGCTGGCAACCAATGGAGGAAGGAATGAATTGTTGCTGTAATTCAAACCATATCCCATGAGAAAGTAATTTATAGGCAGCCTCACAAATAAAGATAAATTCAAGAGAATTTAGGGCACTTTCTGTTATGTCAGTAGGAGGCTCAAAAGTTCTTCCTTTGGGGAAGGAGCATTACATTGAAAGTATTGCTAATAATGCAACTTATGGGTAAGAAACATTGCAAAAGTACTGACAGAATTTCAGGAGAAGGGATTTCAAAGGTTGTCTGATGCTAGACTTTGGACTTTTGAGTCTTTTCCAACAGGAAGGGGGAAAAATGAAATGTGAATACTCCAGCTGGTTGAGGGTCAGGGCAGACTGAGTTTCAGATGTGGCAGACAGGCAGCCCCTACTGGATCATGGGTGCCAGAGAGTGTCAGGAGACACTTTTGGATCTGGTCAAAACCTCAGAGGCCATCACAAAAGACCCTTGGCTAACTGAAACACTCACCAGTTGTTTAGATCTCTCTTTGTATGCCACTGAAGCCAACAAGGTCAACTATAAAGGAAAGAAATTTTTAAAATGCTTTTTTTTTTTTTTTTGCTTTATCTGGTAAACCTAACACTTGAGTACTCTCAAATTTAAAATTATGAAGAGAAGTGCAAAGTGTCAGAACCAAAATGAGGCCACTTGGTTCAGTTCTAACAACAAAAGGTAAATACTTCTGGGAGGTTATGACGAAAGCGTTCTTACACAAGACACATGATGGCATGATAGTAACTGTCACATAAGACTGTCAGAACTCTAAGCTTACACAGAGGCCATCACAACCTCATACAAAAGTTATTTCTACAAGGACATGGGCCCACAAAGTGTCTGTTCAACCTTGGGCCAATGCCACTTTTGTTATTAATCACTCTGACCAAGGATTATTGTTTCAAAATATTTGATGTCATCCTCTCCGTTTTTGTTTTTAAAAGTTTCTTCTTGCTGCAGTCTCTTTCAATATGTCCATAGCTTGCTGTGGTGCCTGTGTTCCTGTTGTAGTGTTCAGCTATTCCTAAATAAATACCAGTATTCTTTGGAGAATATCTCTCTGATTGTTTTTTATTTAGGTTGATAAAATATTCCTATCTTTTGGCCTGATGATTCACTTGCTGGGAATTTATCTTAAGGATATAATAAGAATTGTAGACAAAGATCTACAGAGAAACCTAATTGTCTAATAACAAAGGAAACAGTAATTAAATCTGATTATAGAATCCTCTGCTATTATTTAAATCATGTGTTTGAAAAACATTTACTGATATGAAGATGCTTATGATATAAATCAGAAAAGCAACATATAAATCTGTGCCTATGTAAATACCTTTGAGTTTTTTTTGAAAATCCTTCTCTCTTTGCCTAGATATCTATCTCCATAAATAGAAAAATATCAGCATGAAAATGTTAATTATGGTTACCTATGGGTAGTGGAATTATAGTTGTACTTTCTTTTCTCCTTTGCACTTAATTCATTTTATGAATTTTATGAGTATAAATCAGCAAATACTTTTAGAAAACATTGAAAATTATTCATTCACTTGGCTCTCTTAAGATAAAACTCTTTGGCCTGGAAAGTGAGGCTCTTGATGGGCTGGCTGCCCTCTTTCCTTCCCAAATTTCTCCATTCCTCTCCTCTTGCCCTGCATTCTATCCTTGCTGACCCTCCTGTTCGGAAAGGGCCCTGCTCGCTGCTCCTTCAGCCCAGGCCACTTCTCTCTCCCGTTGGGACCTGTGTTTGCGTTGCCCCAGCGGTACTCACAGCTCCGCCTCCTCACACTTGGCAAATCTCCGTGGTGAGCCCTGCAGCGTGTGCCGCACCTATTCAGGCCGCAGGTGCTCAGTCAGCGCTGGAGCTTTGCCTGTTGCAGGCTCTCGGATGAATCCCTGCTTGAGTATTGTCCTAGGCTCAAGGGAGCAGCTTTGGCCAAGGTTGTATCTCCTGCCTTGAGGGACCATCCACAGCCAACAAATGGCCCTTGAGGGGTCCTGAGGCGTGACTCCCTTGTCTCAGTGAGGGACAACTCTGAAAGGCTGTCCTGTGTCACAGCTGGTTCCCTGCAGGATCAGTTAGTCTCTGGCAGTGCATCCTTCATTTCCTTACAACTGAGCATTCTCCAGGAAACCTCTTGACTCAGCTCTGTGTCAGTCTATCTCTTGAGGAGGCCTGACTTCTCACCCCGAGTTAGAACCTCTGTTCATTCATCTTCACTTCCGTGAGATCTCACACTGTATTGCAGACAACCACAGTCCTCAGGTCTCGCCACCTGTCTGGCGTCACCTGAGGGCAGGGGCCAGTGGCTCCCTTCTGTTTTGTGTCTGTGGCACCTATTGCAGCTCCTGGGTCCCAGGTTATGATGGGTGAACAAGTGTGAGGGGGGCCAGAGATTTTGAACAGAGAGTAGCAGGGTATGGAGGGGTTGAATATGGAATTGAATGAATACTGTTGACAAAATTGAAATCACACAGGATATAGAACATCTTTTCAGTTGAAGTTACATTTCCTCTTTAGCCTTTCTATGTATGTATCTGTGATAAAATTAATTTTGAGGAGCAATTCAATTCTTTGGCTTTAAGTATTTTGGGAATTTCCAATGAAAATGGAAAGGACTCTGTTCTTTTCTTTTGTCCTGTACTTGCAAATACAACTCCCCTTCATGCTCTCCTTATCTCTTCTTTCTTTTCTTTTTCCCTCTACAGTTTTTTGAACTAGATCTAAAACCAATTTGTTGCCCATGTCTGGAAATAAAAAGAAGTCATGGCCCAGGGCATGTAAACCTTACTCTTCTTCAAGAAGCGGTAGAGGAAAAATCAGGTGTCTTTTCAGAGTAGGGTGTTCAGATGTCTTGATCTTAAGGCACGATTCAGGTAAATGCTTCCTTGAGGGCAAAATGGAATCTGTCCCCGTTCCAGGGTTATCAGTGTAATTCATCACAGACTTGCTCTTAAGCTCCCGGCTATGCGCTCCACCAGGTTAAGTCAGCAGCACCCAGCCCGTCGGCTAGTTAGGGGAGCCTTTCTGCCCTCCCATCTATTTCACTTCTGTGGGATTCACTCTAGGATGAATTCTTTGCTGCTTAAAAAGTTCTGTGTGATAACAAAAGGCTGGTCCACATTTATTCTACTTCTTAAGAAAAACATTGCTATTTTCTCTTAATATAGGATCATCTCAGTGCTTCTAAGATGAGGACCTGAGCCATTCAGAAGCCTTTTCTGTTCTCACATTTTATACACATGATGGGACAAGTGCTGTGTTCTCCACTCACTGGAGACAGAGTACCTAGAGAACAAGAGACCTTGAGTCATTAGAGAGCTGCTTAAATACCAGCAGAGGGAGAGGAATTCAGGATTCTAGATGTGTAGGTCTGTGCTGCTAGTGCTAACCCATGCTGGGGGCGACCCCTCTCTCAGGGGATTTTTCTCCTTGAGTGGATTCATTCCCCTCAGGCTTAAAAGTTGTCACGAGTCTCAGAACTTCAAGGCATAACCACAGCATTGGTAGCTGTGTGTGTGTGTGTGTGTGTGTGTGTGTGTGTGTGTGTCCCTTCAACCCTGCAATGTCTTAGCTTTGCCCTTTGTAGGAGTTAGAGCATATATTCCTCATTTTTGTTACTGTTGGGGATGTGTTTGCATTTAGAGTAAATCTCTTGGGCTCTCATTATCTTCTCCTTTACTTCACTGAAGGGAAAGGAACTTCACTGATTGGGGAGGGGCAGTTGGACATGTACACCTTCTGTCTTTCTCTTTCTCTGTTAGGGAATAACCCAGAGAAAGAAACATTTCCTGCTCCTTGGACTGACATTTTAAGGGGCAGATCCCTATGTGGCAAAAAGTTCTGTGCGCCAGAATTACCTAGAACTGTCTGGATGACTTCCGTGGCATCATATTAATAAGTAAAGGCTAGTCATACTTTCTAACCAAAACCTTGTCCCATTAAATGTTAGTGTTATTCTCCCTTTTCTATCTGATTCCTGTGCCTCTTAATTGGTTCAGAATGTGGGCAGGAAAGAGGATCTTATTTATTGGATTCTTTAAAGCCTCAATCAACTAGCCCTCCTCTGGTTGATTTTCAGTTGTCACTTGGTGTTATGGCTTGTTTAGATGTTTCCCCAAACCTTCACCTAGTCATAGGTGGGGCATTTCAGAAGTGGAAGGATCTAGAGTGTGTGATGCTGGGTTCAATGGGGTGTGACTACTAAATTCATGCACTGATTGGTTTGGTATCGTCCCATGTATGGTTAAAGGTATCTCAAAGGTCAGGTAGCCTGGATACAACATAAAGGGAGAGAAAGAATCTGTTGTTTGTTGCTTATATCTTGTTGTCTTCTCCCTGCCATGAGCTTTTTCTTCTCTGCAATGCCCCTCTGGCATACCTCTCTGCCTTGAAGTTAGCCAATTATGAACTCAACCTCCAGAGACTGTGCGGGCAAAATAAACTTTTTTCCCTTTAACTTTGGATGTCAGGTATTTTGTCTCACCAATGAGAAAAGTAATTAAGACAGCTGGCATTGATAAGGATCTACATTGGTGAGTGGCCAGAAATTAGGGGACAGAGGTTGAAATGGGAAAATTGGTGAGTTTAACTGAAGTACTACCTGGGAGAAGATGTCCTTTGTATATTTTGCTCTCTATAGGAATGTTCTGACTCACTTTAGATTTATAAAAGTAAAGGAGGGACCTTCCCAATAATCTACCCGCTCTTCAGGTGACAATCAAAATATTCATGAAGTCAGTAACTTTCTCACCAAGGTTTCTTCCTGGTCCCACAAACTTACAAATATGACTATGATCAAGAGGATCCTGAGAGTGACCATAGTAGTTCTCTTCTGTGTACTGAGATCCAGTTCACATCTGACCTCCCCAGCCTGAAGTAATCCATCCAGCCCAAACTTCTACACTCATTCCCTAGAACTTGCCTTGCAGACTTATTATTCCTGATTGGCCTTGTACTTTGGTGAGAAATTATAGTGGTTTTTTTTTCTCATCTGCATTTTACCTCAAGTTGCTAGAACTATGTCTCATACCTCTGTATTTCCCCCTGCCTTTGAAGAATGATGCATAATGTACCTACTTTGGTAGTACAGTGATCAATGAAGACCAAACAAGAAAGAACAAGCAAAGTTGTTTATTCAGAACTTGTTGTAGCAAAGGCCTTGACTGCTGTCACTTGTGTGTTGGCAGAAACTCAAAGACAGACAGAAGAGTGGGGAAAGGAGAAGGCTTCAGGTGTGTGCTGATTGGATGCTGATGCCATGGGGATGCTGGAATTGCTTAAGTAGAAGTATGATTGGTTAGGGTATGTATTTGGCTTTTGCTGGTTGGTTCTAAGTTGAAAACAGGACAAAAATTAGGGAGGTTGACAGTTATTAATCAATTCTGGGTCTTTTGGGGCATTTATTACAGGGGTTATTATTTGGCTTCCTGGATTGTTGATAGGGACAGTGGTCTGAATTTATGATGGTAGACTGGCTTCCTGAGCTATTTACTGTCAGTAGTGGGTTGGTTTTCTGGGCTGTAGATTGTAGGTCATAGTTTTATATGTAGCTTGGCCATTATTATTTATTTGTATATTCAATCTCTCAGGAGCAACCAATAAACATTGGTTGAATTAATGTATTGTTTTTATGGTTAGACATATACCTTTTGAATTCACATTCTTTGTCTTTCTTTTTGCTACATGGAGACTGCTTATTTAACAAATATTTCCCATTTCATTTTTATAATGGGATCCTAGAAATAGCACAAACCTATTGTTTTCACTCCTTGTCTTAATCATTATCTTGGATTCTAAAACTCTTGTGAAATTGAGGTCATGGTTACCCGTATTTATGACTAAAATAGCTTTAGTTCAAGTAGCTTATTTTATAAAAGAAGTGATAGAGACCTAGAGACTTGCCCAACACCATGCTGCTTGGTGATAAGCTATATCCAAAGAGAAAGTCACCATGGAAAAGAGGTAGAGGATCAGTCTCCAACTCTGACCTTTCCAGTCTTTATGAACATGTTGAAGAACAATAAAGATGATATGTTGTTTTTAAAATATGGAAAAAAGAAGAAGTTCTTATGAGTGAAAGACTTTGAAGAGCACTGTTTTAAAGGCCGTAGGGTAGGTCAGTGTGTGGTGTGAATCTTTTTGCACTCGCCATGACATATGTTATATTCATTTCCATGGCTGCCTTTACAAAGTACCACACCCTGGGGAAGGGGTACATTTGAAATTGTACTTAGTTTTTTGTGCCTCTATAAGTTTGAGGTCTGAAATAAATTTGTCAGCAGGGTCATGGGCCTTCTGAAAATGTGTAGGAGAGATTTCCTGCTTTGCTCTTCTAGCTTTTTGGTATTTTCTAGCAATCCTCAGGCCATAAATGCATCATCATAATCTCTGTTTCTGTTGTTACATGGTGTTCTTTCTGTGTATCTCTGTCTGTCTGAAATTTCTAGTCTTATTTGATTAAGGGACTATCTCACTCCAGTATGACCTCATCTTAAGTGATTACATTTGAATGTCCCTATTTCTAAATAAGGTCACATACTGAGGCATTAAGGCTTAGGACTTCAGTCTATCTTTTTGGGAACTCAGTTCAGTCTTACCACAAGCCATTATGCAGAACTATGTCCTGTATGTGGATCTCTGAAGTCATGAGTTCCTGGCCTTGCCGTCACTTCCCAGTCACTGCTAGCACATGGCTCATGACTAAACAGTGCTTCTCCAAAACTGGTGACTCGCAGTGCTGCAAACAGGCTGTGTGGAGGGCTGATTAGTAAGAAATTGTCATCTAAAATAAAGCTACCAGGTTCCTTTGTAAATATGCGTCAGAGGACATTTAGAATCGTCATACCATCCCACTGATACACGTTGGTGGAACGATTAAGTAAATTACACATTTCTGTCTTTTTTAGGAACTTCTTACTCACAGCTGTCCCTGAACATACTTGTCTGAGGGAGGGCGCTCACCCACCTTCATCTCGGCATTTTACCTTGCCTGTTTCTGAAGTTCACACTGTCCTGAAGTCCTCTGCATTCTCCCTGTTACTTCTGTTAGTCATCTTCTACCACTTTTTTCTTTCTTACACTTACAGGAAGTAATGTTTTTGCCCAGGTAGAAATGTTAAAGGAGAGTGTTGTATGTGTTTGATGATTCATTCCTTTGCTTTTACCATTTCTAAATGTTAGGGAGAAAAGGCCTTTTTGTTAAGGACTTTAATAAACAGGCTTGGCTAGTGAGGTGAGCCAGTGCTGTCATTTGGAAAACACTTTCAACAGAACAGCAGAAATCTTGTTTGTCAGTCTTTCTGTTCTTCTGGAGAGTAGCATCGTGGTTCTCACACCCACTGGAATCCGGAAGACTGCCTCTTGTGATGAGAGACTGCTTTCTGATGAGGAGATAATCCACTCTGCTTCCTTCTTGATGCTCATGAGTGAGTCATGGCAAGAAGGATGTTGTCTGAGTATTATCCTCACTCTGCTTCTGGATGTAGACCCTGTATGAGTGTGTTTGAGTTGAGATAGATCTTAGTTTATTCATTTAAGTAATAAACCCCCAAAAGCGATTATGGACTGAATTATATTCCTCCAAAATGTATATGTTGATGGCCTAACCCCTAGTACTTTGGACTGTGACTGTATTTGAAGATAGAATCTTTAAGTGGTTATTAATAATAAATGAGGTCATATGGGTTGGCCTTACTCCAGGGTGGCTGGTGTTCTTAGAAGAAGAAATTAGAACATGGACATACCCGGAATGAAGATGAAGTAGAGATATAAGGAGAAGATGGCCATCGGTAAGCCAAAGAAAGAGATCTCAGAAGAAATCTAACTTGACAACTCTTTTTTTTTTTTTTGCTTTTTGAGACAGGGTCTTGCTTTGTACTTCAGGCTGGCCCTGAGCTCACTCTGGAGCCCAGGCAAGCCGCCGCAAACTCAGAAATCCTCCTGTCCCTGCCTCCTGAGTGCTGGGATTACAGGCATGAGCCACCACGTCTGGCATTGTAGTATGCGGTGTTGATTGTTGGTGGGCGTGAGTCTCCACGCCCAGCATTTTATGTGGTTACCGGGGATCGAACTCAGGATCTTGCACTTGTGAGGCAGGCGCCGGAACCACTGAGCTAATCCTCTGGCCCATAACTTGACAACTCTTTAATTGTGGATTTCTGGCCTCCAGACTTGAAATAAATGTCTAAGCCACTTAATTTGTAGCTTTTACTATAGTAGATGTAACAAACGAATACAGAGGAAGACAGGTTCAGATATGTATAGCGAGCCTTTAAAAAAACATCACCTCGGGCTGTAGGGTTAGCTCAGTCGTTCCAGCGCCTGCCTCGCAAGCGCAAGGTCCTGAGTTTGATCCCCGGTAACCACATACAATGCTGGGCGTGGAGATTCATGCCCACCAACAATCAATACCACACACCACAGTGCCAGGCGTGATGGCTCACGCCTGTAATCCCAGTACTTGGGTGGCAGAGGCAGGAGGATTGCTGAGTTTGAAGCTTGCCTAGGCTACATAGTGAGCTCAGGGCCAGCCTGGACTACAAAGCGACACCCTGTCTCAAAAAAACAAAACAAAAAACATCACCTCTACCAATGAGGCTCCAGGGCCAGGCCCCTAAACTCCACAGGCTGGGCCCAGTTTTTACTCTTGTGATGTGACATTGCATTTGTTATGAAAAAGATCATACTAGTCTACTTCATTTATGAATGCAGTTTAATTGGCATCTCAACAGTGGTGTCAGTTCTTTTGCAATTTTCTGCAACACCAAAGGAGAATTTTCTAAGCTAGTATTTTTTTAACTGCAAAGATGACAAATGTTATCAACGAAATCCAACCCGAGTATATTTTTATCTCTTTTCCTCTAGTCATGATAAGCCAGAAGTATTTGTTGCCAGAAATGGAAAACAGCTTGCTCATCAGCCAGATGATCATAGCATTCAAAGTTCTACACATTTGCCATGTGTGAAAAGTTGAGAATTGAAAACAGACAGGCTTACTTGGATTAAACAGTGAGCTCCATGAAGCAAGAGGAAGAGACAGTTGTATGCTAGGAGGAAAGCTATGGAGACAGTGTTGATGGCAGAGAGAATAGGGTCCTTCCAGAATGCTCGGAGGTGGCACTTCTGGGTCTATTTAATAATGGACATTGCAGTTCATCAACTGCATGGGAGATGAATTTTACCCACCACTGGAGGCTCCCCTTGTATTCTGGAATAAATTCCAGTGTTAACACAAACATGGCTCCTGGACTTCTCTGATATCTGATGTGAAATTCGTTAGTATTTCAGTCGCTCTTACTGCTTGTCTTTAGGGTATATCCATGAGTTCTTAGCAGGAGGAATAAGTGCACAGTAGGCCTAGAAGCTATATTGCTGCTTTTGATATCTTTAATTATTTCATTATTTTTCCACCCATGTGAGAAAATACATACTTGTTGAATTCTTGTGTGTTGTGTTACTATTCAGGTACTCCATTATGCTTTGGGCTTGCAGAGTGATTTCTAATTATTTTTTATCAGTGCCTGTTTGAAACTAGGAAAAGGACTTTTTGACAGTAGAGCCATTTTAAGAAGTAGAAATGCAGGTTTACAGAGGTCAAATGATTAACTCATTAAACAAAACAAAAAAAAAGAAGAAAAATCAAAGTTTGCATTCTGGGTTCTAATCTCAGATCTCTGGAGGCTCATAGAATCACATTCTGTTTTATTCACATGGAGATCATTTGCAGTTCAACACTTAGATTTACTCCTGTATCTGACTCTCAAGGTCTTGTGTGTTCACTTGACTGCAAAGATCTATCTGCCTAAGGCAAAACTCTGTCCTATCTGATTCTCTTTTGTTACAGCAAGCTTAGAATAAGCCAAAATTGGCAAATTCTAGAAAGAGGTGTACTGAGTCCACCTCTTATATGTAAACCCAAGACTGCCAATTAGTCTAAAGGGTGGGTGTTTTATAGGCCGGGAATTCCAGCTGGATGGAGACTAGTGATTTGAGAAGGAGGAGGGGGGAGAGGGAGAGTGACAAACTTCTAGGGACACCTCCTCCCCCATGTGAATAACCATCTTCCTCCGTCCACGGGTGATCTATCTCCAGGTCTCAGATTTTCAATTGACACAGTGCTCAGCAGTAGGCCACGACTCTTCTTCAGATGAAAGGACAGATCAGAAGGTACCTATTACATGTCTGTGAGCAGAGAGACAAAGGCCCGGCTGCTGACACCCTCCTACTAACTTGGGTTTAATGGTAGGTTTAATTTCCTCATGCTAGCTCAAAGAAAGAAGCAGGGAGAGCCAGGGTATGAGTAGCGGTGGTGGTGGGGGGAATGACAGCTGTTGTATTCATGGTTAATCAGGTGTGTCTCTCTTTGTGTCGCATCTGTCTGCTACTGTTGCCAGGCCACATGTGAAAGGGAATGGAGGGGAAGGCCCATTCATGTTCAAAGCTGCTAGCACTGACCTCTGCTTCGTTCTCTTAGGGGTAGGAGAGCTTGTCTATTTAACTTTCCCTATTATAGGAAGCTGTAATTCTACTCTATTAGCCCACCCTAAGCATTTTGGCCTGACAAATGCAAGCTGCATCCAGAATGCCATAAATCTGGCGGAGAAGGAGGGCTCCTGCTTTCTTCCCTTGAGTTTCCTTTGGGATCTCTGATTTGTCAAATGAGAGAAACCAGAAGGAGAGAGACAAATGAGAACTCAGGGCATCCTGGTTTGCCCTACGTCTCACGGGACCTGACATTGTTCAGAGAGTTCCCTACTGAATGGGGGCTATGAGGCTTCCCTGGGCCATGCTTAGAACTTCCTTTTGCCTCCAAACCTGTTTGTCTCTCACAAGTCCCACACAGGCCTGGTGTTTGCATCAGACCTTAGTTGTCTCTTTGGAACCACATCCTTCCCCTGCATCCCTCCATCCCCACCTCCCTTTGCCCCTCTGTTCAGAGAAATCATGATGAAGGAGGGGGAGGAAGAGGAGGCAGCTCTGGTCCCCCGGGAGCTGGGCCTGTGCTCTAGTGACTGCTGCCCAGGCCCTGCCAGGCATGACTCTTTTCAGTCCCATGCAAGAACAGCTGAAATGTAACTGCCTCCGCTCTACTCCTGGGGCACCAGACTGCATTAAAGCTCAGCGTCCGAGTTCCAATGTCTGCTCCAGCTGGAGGCTCACACTCCCTCCTCCTGCAAGGTGCTTCGAGGGCTCCATCTCACCCCTTTGGGGATGCTTTGTTTCCAGATCTTCTACTGTGTGCCCAGCACATATGTTTCTTAGAGTAAATGGTAGTTGTTAGCATCTTCAAGACTGAGTAGTTCTGCCTCCAGCTTTGGCTGTCCTGGAGCGTGTGCCATCCTCACAGATTCAGTACGGCTCACAGCAGCTCACCACTTGCAAGACTCAGAACTGCCACTTACTTTCACCCCATCTTGTACAGCTTGAATTTGGCTTTGGGGTGTGGTATGTGCCTGCATGTACATACATATGTGTATGTTTTCAGTCAAAATGATTAATTTCCCAGGGCACAGGTTGTCATCAGCACTAGCTGTGTTTCCCCTTGTGCGTGGGCCTGGGCTGATCACCATAACGTCACTACTGACCTCCAGGTTTGGGGTGAGGGAGCCTTTGTTTTCCTAATGCCAAAGGGTGTTGGAAAACTATTCCCCTGCCTGTGGTTTGCCTTGCATTTCCAAATTTCAGTGATTTCAATAGGCAAAGACTGAGCTCCTCAGGGAAGAGTAGCATTCTGCAAGTGTTCTGTGAGGCCTTTGAGAATTTGACATCTTGTGAGAGGCCAAGGGCTGTCTGAATCAAATAAGCAATAACAGAGTAGAGATGGGCATGGCATCTACCTTACGAACAGAAAATCCTAAGCATACAACTCAGTGAATTACTTCTAAATGAATATATTCATGCAGCCATCGCCCAGATTAAGAAACAACATTACAGCAGATGGAAGCTTCTTAATTTTTGTTTATATGGATACGCTACTATATCTAAAGCTCTTCTACACCACAAATGGGAGTGGGATTCAGTTCTTAATTATGTGGCCTTGGAAGTTTAGAGATAGAGGGCTCCTATTGCCTGGAAAGGATTTGCCCATGGCAAAATTTGAGTGTGACATGGGTTAGTCTTGACAAAATTCTCCTAGACTTCAGAGGCCTCAGGTGGCCTGGACACAGAGCTCTTGGTTCTGAGAGAAGACAGAAAATATTAGTCTCCATTTCCTTTAAAGAATTATGGTAAAGTACACACATAAAGTAAAATTTACCTTCTTAGCCATCTTTAAGTGAATAGCCCAGTAGTGAAAAATAAATTCAGATTACCCTGCAACTAATCTTCAGAACTGTTTTCATCCTGCAAACTTTTAACTCTTTATCCATTAAACAACTCTCCATTATCCTTTTTGCCAGTCCCTGATGACCACTACTCTGATTCCTGTCTCCATGAATTTGATGACTATAGGTGTCTCATAGAAGTGGAATTATATAGCATTTTTCTTTTTGTGCTTCACTTCTTTCATGTACTATAATGACCTTAACACATGTTGTTTCATGTGTTCAAATCTCCTCTCTTCCAGGGGCTAAATAATACTCCTTTGGATGTATTTACCATATTGAGTTAATTCACTTATCTATTGATGAACATTTGGGTTATGCTTGAGAATTTAGGTCTAAGCATTGGCATTATTACAGGAAAAAAAGATAAAATTTTTAAACAGATTACCAAAAATGGGAAAAAAGAGAGCAAAGTAACAACCAATGAAAGCCCAGTACTGTACTTTTTTACCTGTAGGAATAGCGAAGATAGGCATGTTATTTGAATGATAAGGTCATCCTTGGAACAATGGGTGTGGTTATAACCACATATAACAATACTGGACATGGTGACTCACGCTCACCAGCAGTAGCAGTACCGTATACCACAATATCACGGTTTCTAATGCTAGAAGTATAAACTAAACCCATACCACCCTTGAAAATTCAATACTGGTATTCTGAATATTCAGGAACTGCATCAAATAATTGTAGGCATTTCTGCTTTCTAAATACTGGTACTTTATTGCTATGATAAGCTAGCATTAATATCCATTTGAAATAAGAATGATGTCATCACCAAGGTGAGGATACTTAGGACTGCAGATTGGACCACACATTATTAATGCTAAAAGAACATCCTCCTTCCAAATCCTTTAGTTTAGCGAGGTCCATAGTTTGATCCCGGATGGCCACATATAATAGTACTGGACATGGTGACTCACGCCCACCAGCAGTGTCAGTACCATATACCACAATGCTGGTTGTGGTGGCTCACGCTTGTAATCCCAGCATTCAGGAGGCAGAGTTGTAATTCTAACACTCGGGAGGCAGAGGCAGGAGGATTGCAGAGTTTGGGGCTTGCCTGGGCTACATAGTGAGCCCAGGGCCAATCTAAACTATAAAGGGAGACCCTGTCTCCAAAACAAAAACAAAAACAAAAACAAAAAAACTTTTGTGATTTTTGGAGCTGAATTCTTTTAATTTTTTCCATCTCACAGTAGCTATACAGGGAATTTTTGATGCTTCATATTTTATTTCTTTTTGTTGTAAACTTTTCATAGTTTACAAAGATAAAAGTCATGAGCTTTATTTGCTACTTGCTACGAGAAAGGTTACAATAATGAAAGAAGATTCCGTGATATCATTGCCAGTGGAAGAGAATGCTACTAAGAACTCAACTGGTGGATGGGAAAGGAGGAAAAAATTAGGCCAGACTAGTTAGGATTAGAAAGAGAGAAAACAGTAGCATGTGAAAGATTTAAATTAAACCATGTGCTTAGGAGATTAAGGCCCTGGGTTTGATCTCCAGTATAAAAAGGTTAATTTCTCCAGCACACAAATAGCTCAGAGTTGGTTGTCCAGAGCTGGCATGGTTCTTTCATGAGATTTCAGAAACTCAATTTTTTCTAGTTCATGGCTCTGCCATTCTAAGGTTTTCAGTGGCTACTAGGTCTCTTGCTTGTTTTAAAGAGGAGGAACATCCCAGAAATTTCACACAGTATTTCTGGTCATTAGGTGTTACTGTGAAGAAACTAGTCATACTTGGCAAGTTAGGCTGAAAATGCACTATTTATTACAGGTTGATGTAAGCTGGAAAAAATTGAGTTTCTATTATTGAAATGAAATGAATATTGAGAAGAAAATAGCATTATTTGAGAAAGTATGGCCATTTTGCCACCCAGATATCCATGTAAACTGTTGTTGACCTTTGCACTACCTAGATGGTTTTTGTAATGACTAGAACTTTGGAGCTTCTAAGACCAGTGCATAAATTTGGGAATGAAAAACCATACAATATTTGAGCAGTAAGATGCAAATCATCTGAGTCACTGGCTCTGTAGAGCCATGGACAGACTACCTCTTAAGCTTTATGTGAAAGAGAAACATGTGTATTTTGATTCACTTATTTTGTTAAGAGTTTTGATGGTTGTAGCTGAACCTAATTTTAACCAATGCAAGCATAATATAAATATATAGAATGACTTTCTTTTAAAATTTATATGTTTGCCCGGCTTACTCTGTGATGCCAGGTGTACAAAGATGGCTAAGATGTAGATGTTATCCCTAGAAGTTTGCATTCCTGTGAGGAGCAGACAGATGAACGCATCAAAGGGACTTGAGTTGCTTTAGAAACTCCTATAGAGTGGAACCCAGAGATACTTGCAGTACCTCTGTTGCCATCTTTAGACTGGCAAAACAAAGCAAATCATTTAAAATTTGCAAGTAAATTAGAGTGTTGACCATAGCATTTTTCACCGTTAACATTATCATCATGTTAATCATGTATAATTATTTTCATATATGCAAAATTGTTACTATTTTTTGTTCCCTTTGGGATAGTGGTGTTCTCAGATTCAACACTAATTTTCCCTTGAAAAATCTTTTAGTGCAATTGTAGCAGAACATTTTTGCATAAACTAAAGAGGTGGCTACTAATAGCCAGGGTCAAGAAGTGACAAGCATTTTAGGTGAGATGAGATGTGCTTTCATGGAGTCTTAAGTAAGCCAAATCCTTATTTACTTCTTATTTTTGGCAGGGCAAAAGTCACGTAGTATCTTTGTGTTCATATTATTTAATGTTTTTGAGTTTTCTTTGGTGAGCAGTCAGGGTCTCACTATGCATTTCAGGCTGACCTTGAACTCACTATGTAGCTCAGCTGACCTCAAACTCACAGTGATCCTCCTACCTCAGTCTCCCAAGTGCTGGAATTCCATGCCTGGCTTATATTACTTAATTTCTCATAGTAACTTTTTTTTTTATTGATGAAGAAACGGAGGTTTTTTTATGAAGAAACTCAGTAAGTTGCCTAAGGTCATGCTATTGGTAAATAGCAAGTCAGAATTTAAATTTAGGTTGGGACTGCATTTTGAGTTTCATTCATGTGATGATAAAACCTTACTTGGAGACTTAGCAACAAAAGCAGAAATGGAAGGTTAGTAGAAGCTGAAGAGGAAAAAGGGTAAGCTTTTTTGAAGTTCCCCTGCCTGGCTAGGAAAATGTTGCTGCATTTATCAGGTAATTGAAGTGTCAATGTGACACAGTCAGAAAGGCTGGATGAGTTTGCTCCTCTTGGCCCACGTGTGGCTGCTAAGTGAGCCACACAGTTGCACTTTACAGGTTAAGAAAATTGTGGCAGTTGTGGGGTTCCTCCTTAGAAACAACTCCATGAACATGCAAAATCAATGTCACTCAACATTTTGCTTATGTTACTGCCTTCGACACTGTTTGATCCTTACATGAAAGAGACATTTGTCTTTTGACAGGACTAAGACAGAGAAGTGGTGGAGGCAATCCCTGGGGGTGTTGCACAAATGCCTCAAACTCTGCCTGCCTGAATTTGTTTTCACTGCAAAATCTGGGTCACTGTGGGATGCCTCTTGCCCTGTGACTTAGGTGAATTACCAGCCCCACCCCGATGCGCCGGAACGTCATCATTTTGGCAGTGAGGGAGAACGCTGGATTTCTTTGGCTTTGTCTTTAATCCATTTCAATCTCATTTCCTCTCACTTGATTTTTGCTCTTACTGCAACTGTTAACCCCATATAACTGTCCTTTCCCTCTCCTGGTACTGTGTCCTCTGTCCTGGAGATCAACCTCAAAGTTCATACCTTCTAGCACTGGAAATATGTGAATTATATGAAAATGTCACTCAATGGTCCTCCAGATGTTCAGATCAGTGTTTTCACCCCTTATTTCAACTTAACTGCTGCTGAGACCATAGGAGATAGCCAAGTCCAGTGATCAAATAGCTGTGCACCCTTAACTGATTCTCATTTCCATTTCTGGGATTGTAAACCACTCCTCCCCCGGGACCATTCCCTTTTGCTTCTAAGAGCTTAGCTGATAGATGACTTGAACAGACCCTAGTGGTCATGTATGAGGTTATAGGCACTTAGGAAAAGGTGTGTATTAATTGTGCAGCAGAGAAGGTGGGAATTTGTTACAATACCTATCATCTCTCATTCAGTAAAAAAGTGATTATAATTGATGTTTTTTGCTTAGGGAGTCTTTTAAAAATGCCTTTCCTCCTTGTAGGCATATAGATACATTCTCCTACAATTCTCAGATTAGTGAAAATCTTCCAGAACCTTTGCAAATCATGAGATTGTCAACTCTTGGATTTGAGAATATTTCATTATAACATTTTAACAATATATTATTTACAAAGGGAATGGATATCTATTTTTAGGAAAGTGGAAATATATAAAACTGTAAGAATAAAAATACACATCACCCACAATGCTGATAAGGATCATCATGTTCTATCTTCTTTTGCTTAGGAAGTAACAGAGCCCTTTTTAGGTAGTCATATACATGTTGCTGTCACTGAAAATTGTTGGATTTTGTTAACCATATTCTGAGAGAAAGTTGCTTTGATTCTCTAATGTACTGGGATTTTCTGTGAGTCAATTAACATTAGTATTTATTCTTTTCTCAGTTGTTAGATGTCAACAATTTGAACTGTAGGCCTTCTAGATTATATGTCAGAAATCAGTGGTCTCAACAGTAATATCCATTCTGGACATGGAAAGGAATTTTTTAACTAATTAAAGTTGAAGAAACAAAATTTTGAATAATTTATTTCACTGATAAGTTATAACACATTCTTGAGTGAGCCTATGCAGCAATCTTACCCTTAGGCTCTTGGGTTCTGGTACACTTTCATGAGTGGAAGAGGATGGGATAGGTATATACCTAACACACATTCACACCACAGGACCATATTGGTGTGACTGCTATCTGGGTTGTTTTCTGGATCAGATATAGAGGTTTTGTGTGTGTGTGTGTGTGTGTGTGTGTGAGAGAGAGACAGAAAGAGAGAGAAATATCACTCTACCACTGCTCCATATTATTGGTTTCTATTGGTGTATTACCTACTGGGTCACTCTAGTTAGTAGTAAATAGGGAAAAATGTCAAAGGGGCTGTGGTAATCTGGGTTTTCTGTAGTGCTCTGTGTTTCTGAAATAGAGACTAAATTGAGATTATCATGTATGTAATTGTCACATGGAATGAAAAATAGGTTACATTCAAATATTGGGTATCATTTGAGTCAGCAATTTTCAGCCAGAAAAGACACAAGGGCTTCTTGCAGAGGAAATGGCTAAATGCAGTCCTTTAGATACATTTGTGACAGGAGGCAAAGACAAGTCTGTTTCTCTTGACATTAGCCACACCAAATGGGGAAGGGCTTGCTGCTTGTTGGAGCTTTATTTTCCTTGTTCCTTGATTCATTTTCTCCTTAAATTTTACCGAATGAACTCTCCCATAGTTGGTTTTTTGTTTATTTGTTGTTGTTATTTTGCAAGTGGCAATGGTAGAACTAGAAATCTTCCTACAACTGTGCAATTTATACTTGAGGATTTTCAAGCCTGATCATTTTATATTTTGTTGGAACACAAGAGAAATGAAAATCCCTCAACCTTCCACTTTGCTTAGGCAAAGGTAAAATGGCTGTGTGGGCATGGGAAGAGGACATCACACATTGTTGCTACTGAAAGTTCTTTGACTTTCTTGCCACGGGCCCAGGAATCTCTTCTTCTGGTTTCCACCACCCCTGATAGTGAGTTTGCCATCCTCAAGGGTATTGTGGGGGGTTGTCTATTTGTGCATCTATTTCTTCTATAATATCTGTATCTGTTAGATCATATATGAGGAAATGGAGGCAGGCTAAAGGCATAAGCATAATGTAAAGGCCCAGGCTGCAGGGAAATAAAACTCTAGTGTTGACTGTGTGGCAGAGATTGTAAACATGGGAAGAGAGGTTTCAGTGATTCAGATCACTGTCCCAAATGGGAGGAGGTAGGGAAAATGGTGAAGGCTCTGGTATAGGCATGTAGAGTTTGCCCTGAGCTGGGCTGTGATTCTATTCCTTGATATTACAAAGAGCAGAGAAAGTCTTGAGAACCTGGGACAAGAGGCATTTATTGCATTCATATCCAGGGGCTATCAGCAAGGTGGACCTGCATTACCCTGTCTAAAGCTAGGTAACCAAAGCCCACTAGGAAATGGTATCTCCTTCATTCTGAATCACCTCCAGTGTTACCTGTCCTGTTACTGCAGACACTTTGTACCATTGCCTTTCTTACCACCTGCTCCAAACCTCATAACTTTTGCTTTCTATGCCTCCTAGGCCTTATGGCCCCTTATGATGTCTCTTGGCTTGGTTGCTTTGGCCCTCCATTCTTCACCTGCTGCTGCTAATAGGACTCAGTCTCCCAATTTGTGTACTAGAAGGAGAGCCCATTGTACCCAGATGGTTACTATACCCTTGAGGGCCTCTCAAAGGCAGATTGTTCATACCCCGTGTTGTCAGAGGCCACTTGCTAACTCTTGGTTGACTCAGCTGCCAGCTCCTCATAGTAGATGAGCTGATGAAGGAAGGATTGGAACAAAGGATGGTGACCTTTTGTTTTCAGGACTGGAGGATTGAAGCCAGGGCCTGGTGTATGCTAAGCAAGTACTCTAGTGTTCAGCTATACCCCACACCACAAATTTACTTTTGGAGACGGAATCTCAATAATATACTCCAAGTGACCTCAAACATGAGATCATCTCTCCTCAGTTTCCTGAATAGTTGGGATTATAGGTGTACACTACCCTGCCTGGCTTCCATGGTGACTTTGAATGAAGACTTGCCTGAGATGAGCCTATTCCTCAGAGGAAGGCTATGGACTTTGGTGACAGGAAGACCTTTATATTGTGCAGTTGTGGTTCCAAGTTTGAGTTGAACTCAGCTGTATAAAGAAGGGAAGAAGATTCACCTTTGTGGAGGAAATCATGCAGAAGTGTGGATGCTGTGATATATTCTCTATTTGTGAGGCTGTAAATCTTCCTTCTTGTTCCCCTTGTTGTAGTGCTTAGTACTTTGTGGGGGTAGTGTCGAGTACAAGAGTGGTCAATATGACAGAACGCAGGAAGAGTCTGTGGATATATGGGAACCAAAGGGATCTTAGAAGAGAAATTCTTTAATATGTCTGAAATTATACAGGGAAACTGCATGCTCGAACCCTCAGAATCAGTTGTTTGTGTCATATCTGCCTAATCTCCAAAGGACAGAGAGATCTTACTGTACCTATACCTGTCATAGAAAGAGCAGCTTCTGTGTGTAAAGAGGGAACCAGACGAAAGGCATGGGTAAATGGCTGTTCATTGCAGACATTCAGTCTGGGTAACCTGCACAATCTGGAGACCAGAGATGAAGAGGCTGGACAGTGCCTCCATTGTGGACAGAACTGAGAGGGCCCCAGGGCTGCTGAATGTGCAGTCAACGTGGCCTTGTGTTATGGTTTGTGTCTAGATGTCCCCTCAAGGCTTCTAGGGCTTTTACAGAGGTGGCTGAATCTATGGTGTGCAATGCTACGATTAAGGATGTGCTGTTACCAAATCAGTGCACTGCTTGTTTTGGCTCCACCTGAACCTGGTAGTCTGAATAAAATGAAAGGGGCAGAATGACACTGTTAAGGTCGCTTGTTGTTTTTGTTACATGTGGGTGCCATGCACTGTTTCTCCTTTTTGCCATCCCTGTGCCACTTTGCCTTAGAGCCAGCCAATTATGGGCTGACACCTCTACAAACTGTGAGCTAAATAAAGCCTTTCCCCTTCAACTTCCAGTGTTGGCTGTTTGGTCTCAGTGTTGAGAGAAAAGTAACTAAGACACGTGACCAACGAGGGGAAGCATCTCTGAGGGACATTGTGCTGGCGGGAAAGGAGAAGCAAGAATGGTGGAGGGTTGGATGCTGCACACAAATACATCCCTAGTGGAGCCTGCTGGTAAATGTGATAAAATGCCAAAAAAAACCCTTCTCCAAATCTCTTCCTTTCTTTCTTTTAGTTCACTGTCTCCACTTCCCTGTTCCCTTGGGCCCTCAGGGAAAGGCAGACCAGTCTTTCGGGAGGGCTTTGTGAAAGCCCAGCCTTGATCGACGCTCTGAGAAGGAATGAATGAACAGGAGGGAGGAAGCCTGAGCAGGGTTTTGAAATCACGTTGGTGTTGGTCACCTGCTTCCTTTTGCCTATAATAGGAGTCATGCAGTTTAAAAACCCAGACTGCTGATTTGAAAATTTACCTCATGCAGCGATTGATAATAGAAGCTTTCAGGAATGAATAAGAAAAAGAGGGGGAGGGGACGGCAAGCAAGTGCTGAAGAAACACGTGAATAAGGACAGCTCTGATGTAGTAAAACCAAGGATGATTGAAACTCTGTGGTTCATCCTCACCTGGAAGGCACTCAGAGCTCCAGATTCACCGTGTGCATGTGACAGGTTGGAAAACAGAGGCACAGGGAAGGAAAGTGACCCGCCACCTCTCAGGCCCATCTTGGCGTCATTTTCTAAAGGGGTAGAGTAACAAGATCACCCCTGATGGCTTATTTTGAAACAGCTATTAGCAGAAATGTGCAGCCTGGCCATTCACACAAGGTGTGTTTCCTGTGGCTGTCATACCACTTGACCCTTCCTAGGAAGGGCTGTAGATGGTGGGCCACCGAGAGAGCTGGTAGAGGTAGGGTTAATATCAAATCAAATCAAATCAAAACAAAAAAATCCAAACACATCTCCTTCCATAAAATACTCTGTGACATGGGAATTCTTCACAGAGGGCAGGCATTCCATGTCTTTTCCTACCACTTTTTACAAATAAAGACTTTTCCCTCACTTGGAGTCTTTTGTCTGTTTTTCCAGGTTCCTGGCTCCATTTGGAGACGTTCTTAGGGGCCAGGCAGTGGTTCCAATTTTTATGGAAGCAGGTACCTAGCTTTACTTATGCAGTGATGTGCTTTGTCCTGTTCTTTGATGTCAGGGAGGAAGGCAGGAAGGAAAGAGGGAGGGAGGGAAGGAATTTAGAGAGCCACTATCATATATTTTGCCTGCTTAGAAAACCAGTCTTTTATAACAGCAATCAATGACTTAAGCATCCTGGAGAGAGGTAAAAATCTAGAATAGGGAGTTTTAAAATGTAACTACATGATCAAAATGCCTGAAGAACTTTAAAACAAAAATACTGATGCCCAGATCCATCGCCAGTAATCAGTTCAGCAAGGGTGGTGGGGAGACTGGGTGTTAGTGGTGAAAGGCCACCTGGAGGCCACCGTGTGTAAACAGGGTGGAGAATCCCGAGAATCTCTATTCTAGATGGAACAGCTGTTTGGAAGAAAATCCTTGGACTGCAGAGTTTTTCTTATTATTAAAGTGCTGGACTTTTGTGTGGGAAACGGTTCTAAACAGAACCACATGAAGAGCTTGGATATCCCATCAGGTGACCGTGGAGGGACTTTGTTAGAAGGGTCTTCACACTGACCTAGAGAGAAGGGGCTTTAATTTCACACTGGGGTTTCAAAAATCATCATGCTCTGTGGCCTTGAGGATGCGGTCTCAGAAGATACCCAGCCCCTTCTCCTCCAAGCCTGAACATTCTGAACCTTGGGATCCACAGTTGGGTTTCCTGAACTGACCTATCCCCAAGGAAGACAGCTCCCCATCCAGGCAGCTGGTCTTGCTTCCTGGGCCAGGAATATGGCAGAACCTTGTCTAACCCTGCACTTGAGCTCTTGGAAAGCCAGGCCTGCCCAAGTGAAAATGTTTAATACCTAGGAAACCATTAATGGAAGCTGGGGCCTGATTCCCAAGCCAGCTCCAGCATGTGATGCCTGGTGCCTGGGGATCCAGAGTCGTCACCATGCTGTGCTCATCCCTGACTCATCTGCAGCTCACCCAGCACACTCACTGCAGGAGCACAGATGTCCCAGTTGTTCAGCCTGAGGCAAGGACGCTGTTTTGTCTTAGGCTTGCCCTGTGAACTCATTTTGGTATGTTACAAATTTGCTCAAAATGTGCTCTCAGAATCCTTTTATGGATTGGTCTTTTCTTTCTGTTTGTTTTTTTTGAGACAGGGTCTCACCATGGCCTTGAATTCACTATGTAGCCCAGGCTGGCCTCCAGCTCAGCCTCCCTGGTGTTGGGACCACGACGTGCTACCACACCCGGCCTGCCTTTTCTTTTTCTGTTGATGCTGACGGCCTGGTGTGTCCTCCTACTTCCTTGTCGGTTAGTCACAAGGAACACTTCTCTCGCCTGCGTCTTTCAATAGGACAGCAGAAGGCTCAGCTCCCCCTCAGCTTCTCTTTCAATGTGTGTTGTCCTCAGTTTTCTCCCTGAAGAGGACAGACTTGACTGTTTCTTGTTCTCCAGCCTGAGAGCTAAGGGCAGGCTTGTTGCAGATGTATCTCTGAGAAGCTGGTACAAGATAAAGCACTTGAAGACTTAAATAAATGGGTTAATAAAGAAAAAGCCTCTTTGGTTCAAAGCCATGTTTATAAACCTATTTCATATAAGATACCAGGGTGAATCTGCTCTGCAATGAATAAGTTGCCACATGAGTATAATTCACTTCTCTTTGCTTTTGGGTCTTCATAAGCCTAAGTTCAGTTTTCTAGGCTCTGGTTATCTTTGATCAGTAATGATAATAAAATGCAAATGTTTTCCTTCTTCCTTTCTTCTCTTCTTTCCTTCTTTATTTTTTCTTTATTTCTTGGTTTCTTGATGGGGACTGAATCCAGAGCCTGCACATGTGAGGCAAATGCTCTGCCACTAGAGTCTATCCCCAACTCTAGTTAAAGAACCATTTTTTAAAATTGAATTCTTTATTGGTACATTTTATATATACATCACAATTACACTGCACATTGGGAATTTGTATCAGTATATGACATGAGTTAATTCTCATTGTACCCATTTCCCTACCCACCACACAACTCCACTTTATCCATATATACATATGCTTTCTTTTTTTTTTTTTTT
>PVIC010023416.1:0-26874 GCA_004025085.1 Thryonomys swinderianus | reverse complement strand
GGAAGCTGGCCTGGCACCCCGGGCTCAGAGCACACAGCTCTGGGGAGAAATATGCAGGATGAGCCCCGCTCCTCTAGCCTTTAAATAAATCCTTCTTGAACTATCACCAAAATGGCCATAGTCCCACAACTACGATATAAATTCACTGCAATCCCAACAACATACTTTACAAAACTAGGGGAAATGATCCAAAAAGCATTTGGAACCACAAGAGCCCTAGAATAGGAAAAGCAATCCTAGGCAACAAGATCATGGTGGGGGTGTCACATTCCCCAACTTGAAACAATACTACAAAGCCACAGTAATAAAAGAAGCATAGTATTGGCAAAAAAACAGACCTGAGAATCAGTGGAACAGACTGGAAGATCCAAAACAACTCCAACATACTGAGCCGACTCATCTTTGACAAAGGAGCCATACACCCTCCATGGAGGAAAGACAGCCTCTTTAACAAATGGTGCTGGACAAAACTGGGTTTCAACCTGCAAAAGACTAAAGCTAGATCTATCTCTTTTACCATGCACTAAACTAAAATCAAAATAGATTAGAAGACCTAAATATTTTTTTAAATTGCATTCTTTATTGGTACAATTTGTATACATCTCACACTCACACATAACATTGGGGAATTTGTACCAATATAAGACACAGTCAATTCTCATTTTTACCCATATCCCCAAGAGGACCTAAGTATTAAAAAGAAACACCAGGGTTGGAGATTTAGCTCATTGGTTCCTGTGCCTGCCTAGCAAGCACAAGATCTCTGGTTCAATCCCAGTAACCACATACAACAATGCTGGGTATAGTGACTCATGCCCACTGGCAATCAGTAACACATACCACAGGGCTGGGCGTGGTGGCTCATGCCTGTAATCCCAGCACTCAGGAGGCAGAGGCAGGAGGATTGCTGAGTTCGAGGCTTGACTGGGTTACATAGTTAATGAGCTCAGGGCCAGCCTGAACCACAAAGCAAGA
The DNA here is from genome assembly GCA_004025085.1 of Thryonomys swinderianus. Lineage (NCBI taxonomy): Eukaryota > Metazoa > Chordata > Mammalia > Rodentia > Thryonomyidae > Thryonomys > Thryonomys swinderianus. The sequence goes on along the minus strand of PVIC010023416.1, from coordinate 25,899 downwards.
TCCTGTCTCAAAAAAAAGAAAAAGAAAAAAGAAAGGAAAGGAAAAAGAAAAAAACCATCAGCAGGGAAAAAAAAAGACAACCTACAATATGGGAAAAAATTTTATCAGCTGTTCTCAGACAAAGGACAACTATCTAGAGTATGCAAAGAACTTAAAAAAATCGGGCCCCCAGATTTGAAGAAAAATGGGCATCTGAAATGAACAGACATTTTTCAGATGAAGTAAAGGCAGCTAAGAAACATAGGAAGAAATGTTCAACATTGCTGGTCATTCAAGAGATGCAGATGAAAACAACACTGAAATTTCATCTCACCCCACAAAGAATGACCACTATCTCCAAATTAACCAATAACAAAAGCTGGTAAGGCTGGGGGGAGAAAGGAACCCTTCTCCACTGTTGGTAGGAATGTAGACTGGTGTAACCACTGTGGAGATCAGTGAGGAAATTCCTCAAAAAACCAGAATTAGCAGTCTCATTTGACCCTGCTATTTCCATGGTAGGTATGCATGAAAGATTTAAAAGATTTATATCACAACAACATATGTGCTCCCATGTTCATAGCAGCTCAGAGTGTAATAGCTAAATCTTGGAAACAGCTCAAATGCCCATCAACAGGAGAGTAAAGAAGATGTGGGTTTTTTTTTTTTTTTTTTGAGACAGGGTCTCGCTTTGTAGTTCAGGCTGGCCCTGAGCTCACTATGTAGCCCAGGCAAACTGCGAGCTCAGCAATCCTCCTGTCTCTGCCTCCCGAGTGCTGGGGTTACAGGTATGAGCCACCACACCCAGCAAGATGTGGGTTTTAAAAAAAATAAAATAAAATGGAGTATCACTCAGCCACAGAGATTGATAAATCTGAAGGCTGCAGATTTACCTCGGTGATTCCAGTGCCTGCCTAGCAAGTGCAAGGTTCCTGGTTCAATCCCCAGTAACTTACAAACAACAATACTGAGTGTGGTGACCCACACCCACCAGCAATCAGTACCACATACCACAATGCTGGGCATGGTGGCTCATGCCTGTAATCCCAGCACTCAGGAGGCAGAAGCAGGAGGATTGCTGAGTTCGAGGCTTGCCTGGGTTACATAGTGAGTTCAGGGCTAGCCTGCACTACAAAGTGAGACACTGCCTCAAAAAAAGAATGATAAATTTGAGTTGGTTACTCTCAAATGGATGCACCTTGAGGACATACTCATAAGTGAAAAAAAAAATGGACACAGATGTGTAAATACCATATTTCTCTGGTTTGAGAAACTGAAGGTGTAAATGAGCTCCAAAATGTATGATAGGTATTATGAATTAAGAAAATGTTCAAAAGGAAAAGGGAAGGGGAGGCAGATCTAACTCTTACCATGCACTAAACTAAAATCAAAATAGATTAGAGGGCCTAAAGAGGTAGGGGTAAATAAAAAAGAGAAAGAAAAAAATGTGATGGTAAAAAAGAAAAACAGAGCTTATATATCTAGGGGGTGGGGAGTTGTAGGGTGGGCAGGGGAAAGGGAAAAAATGGGAATCAAGATGTGTCATATACTGGTACAAATTCTCAATGTTGAATGGGATGATAAAAAATAAATCCTTGGGAAATCAAGACTTTGAGAAAGGCATGTTAATATATTTGATGAGCACCTCTAAAAGTAACTGTAAATTTATCTCATTATTCCTATAAAGTAATATATAGTGTATATACGTACTCAGATCTTTTATAGGATAGGAGAGAAAGACAAAGAGGGATAAACACCGGTGACATAAGGGAAACTTCATGGCCAGGATGTGTGATAGTTTCAAAGAGAGCACAGAGAGAAGGTCAAGGAGGTGGAGAGACAGAGAGACAATGTGGACAGTGGAACCTAAGAAAAGCAATCAACTGGCATGCTGCCATGAGCCTATAATCTCTGCACTGAGGGAGGTTAAGGCAGGAGGATTGTAAGTTCAAGTCTAACTGGGCAACTCAGCAAGACCCTGTCTCAAAAATAAGTAATATAAAGGGGTAGAGCAGCCACAGGGTTTGATCCCAGTTCAGGGGAAAAAAGAAGGAAGGAAAAAGATAAGGGGAGAAGCTCAAGGAAAAAGCTGAGAGAAACAGCAGCATTGCCAGAAGAGAATACAAGGAGACATAACAGACTTGGAAAGGCATCGCCAGGATATGCCCTATAACCATAAATGTGCAGTCCACTCCTCCACTTTCCTAAGTCTTAAACTTCCTTTTATCTAATCAAAGGCTTGTTCGGGCTAGGAAGAAACAGTATTGGCTATGTCTTGGAAAAACAGATTCTCCACACCTGCACTCCCTCACACACATGCATGCACACAATCACATACATGCACTAGAGCAAACAGTATCAAATGACCGCTCTCCATCTTTACAACACCTAACTGCACTGGGTTTGTAGCATTTCTCTTGGTCCCCGTCAAGTACTGTATAAAGAGAATATAAAACTTGATTCTCTCAGTCAATGATAATGTAAGTTTCATTTTTCCTCTCATTAAGAATGCTATAAAAAGATTTTCTTCCAAAATTAGTTTAAAGTGGGATTAGAAAATACAGTCTTGGGCTGGAGATTTCACTCAGTGGTTCCCTTGAGTTCAATCCTGGGTAAACATGTACAACACCACCGGGCGTGGTGATTCACGGTCACCAAGAATCAGCAACTCATACCACAATGCTGGGTGGGGGTGGTGGCTCATGCCTATAATTTTAGCACTCAGGAGGCAGAGGTAGGTGGATTGCCGAGTTCGAGGCTTGCCTGGGCTACATAGTGAGCTCAGGGCCAGCCTGAACTACAAAGCCAGACCCTGTCTCAAGAAAAAACAACAACAACAACAACAACAACAACAACAACAACAACTACAATCACTTGATATGGCTAATTTAGAAGGAAACATAAAAATGTATTTACTCCATTTTCTTAAACATGAGTGAACTACCACCAATCAGTAGCTCCAAACTCTGACATCTTCATAAAATAAGAGTAACTAAGTAGTTTTTGTGCCCTACCACAGAGCAATCAGAGCTCCATCGCCAGCTCTTCTATTTACTTTTTTTTCAGACAGGGTCCTGTTTTGTAGTTCAAGCTGGCCCTGAACTCACAGCAATCCTCTTGCCTCTGTCTCCTAATTGCAGATGTGAGCCATCATGCCTGGCACTGTGTGGTATGTGGTACCTGGCACTGAACTCGGGAACTTGCATTTGCCAGGTAGATGCCAGAAATACTGAGCTAAATCCCTACCCCTCTATTTACTTATTTTTTATTTTTTTGAGACAGGGTCTCACTTTGTAGTTCAGGCTGGCCCTGAGCTCACTATGTAGCCCAGGCAAGCCTCAAACTCAGCAATCCTCCTGTCTCTGCCTCCTAAGTGCTGGGATTACAGGCGTGAGCCACCCCGCCAGGCACTGTGGTATGTGGTATTGATGACTGGTGGGCATGAGTTTCCACACCCAGCATTGTATGTGATTATTGGGGATTCAACTCAGGACCTTGTGCTTGTGAGGCAGGCGCTGGAACCACTGAGCTAAATCTCCGGCCACCCCTCTATTTACTTTAATTAACAATTTATCATTCACTGGCCCTTCACTGCTTTTTTTATTTTTTTTGGAGACCCGGTATAACTTTACAGTTCAGGCTGGCCCTAAACTCGTACGTAGCCCAGGCAAGCCTCAAACTCAGCAATCCTTTCTCTGCCTTCAGAATACTAGGATCAAAACAGGGGCCTTAGGCTTGCTAGGCAGGGACTGGAACCACTGAGCTAGACCTCCAGCCCATAGCTGTTTTGTTGTTGTTGTTGTTGTTGTTGCTGCTTTTTTTTTTTTTTTTTTTTTGAGACAGGGTCTCGCTTTGTAGTTCAGGCTGGCCCTGAGCTCACTATGTAGCCCAGGCAAGCCTCAAACTCAGCAATCCTCCTGTCTCTGCCTCCTGAGTGCTGGGATGACAGGTGTGAGCCACCATGCCCAGCACTGTGGTATGTGGTATTGATTGCTGGTGGGCGTGAGTCACCACACCCAGCATTGTATGTGGTTATTGGGGATCCAACTCAGGACCTTGCACTTGCAAGGCAGGCTCCGGAACCACTGAGCTAAATCTCCAGCCCCTTAATGGCTTTGTAAACATTTTTTTGAGACAAGGCCTTGCTACTATGTAGTTCAGATTGGCCTTGAACTTACTATGTAGCCAAGCTAGGCTCAGACTCACAGTAATTGATCCTCCTGCCTCTGCCTCCCGAGTGCTGGGATTACATGTGTCAGTTACCACACCCCTGCACTGTGGTATGTGGTTAGCAGGGATCCAACTCTGGACCATGCACTTGCAAGACAAAAGCCAGAACCACTGAGCTAAATCCCCAGCCCCTCAACTGCATTTTTTTGTTTGTTTGAGACAGGGTCTCGCTTTGTAGTTCAGGCTGGCCCAGAGCTCATTATGCAGCCCAGGCAAACCTCGAACTCAGCAAACCTCCCGTCTCTGCCTCCCGAGTGCTGGGATTACAGGCGTGAGCCACCACACCCGGCACTGTGGTATGTGGTATTGATGGCTGGTGGGCATGAGTCACCATGCCCAGCATTCTATGTGGTTACCGGGATCAAACTCAGGACCTTGTGCTTGTGAGGCAGGCGCCGGAACCACTGAGCTAAGTCTCAGGCCCTCAGCTGGATTTTATTTTGTCTTAAAACTTTTTTTTTTTTTGAGACAGGGTCTCGCTTTGTAGATCAGGCTAGCTCTGAGCTCACTATGTATCCCAGGCAAGCCTCGAACTCAGCAATCCTCCTGTCTCTGCCTCCCGAGTGCTGGGATTACAGGAGTGAGCCACCACGCCCAGCACTGTGGTATGTGGTATTGATGGCTGGTGGGTGTGAGTCTCCATGCCCAGCATTGTATGTGGTTACCCAGGATCAAACTCAAAACCTTGCGCTTGCGAGGCAGGCCCTGGAACCACTGAGCTAACCCTCCGGCCCCATCTTAAATCGTTTTTTAAAAATTGAATTCTTTATTGGTACATTTTATATATAGATCACAATCACACACAACACTGGGGCATTTGTACCAGTATATAACACTGGTTAATTCTCATTTTTACCCATACCCCTACCCAAGCTACAACCCCCCACCCCCTATATACATGTACTTTTTCTTTTCAAATCATATTTATTCTTTCCCCTACCACATTCCCTTTGAATATTTCCTATTTCACAAAATCTATCCTACATTCTAGAACTCCTTTACATCTATAGTGTAGAGATTTCTCAGAAAACAAGGATTAGAGGTCCCATTTGACCCTGCTATTCCCCTGCTAGGAATATACTTGCAGGAATTAAAAGAATCGTATTGTAAAGATGTATGTACACCCATGTTCTTAGCAGCTCAATTTGTGACAGCCCAACCTTGGAAACAACCCAGATGCCCATCAACTGGAGACTCGATAAAGAAGATGTGGGGTTTTTAATGAAATGGAGTATTACTTTGCCATAAAGAATGGTGAGTTTCATTCATTTATGTGCAAAATGGACACACCTCAGCTACCTTTTGACATTGCAGGAATGCAAAGCAGTCTTTCATGGAAAAAGACCTAAGCTACAAACAGGATGACTTTTTCATGACAGTGAGTTTTTACAAAGTAGATAAATACAATGAAAGTCATGTATGTGTCTGTGTGTCTGAGGCAGATGGTAAGAAGGATTAAACAGAAAACAGAAGGACCATGAAGAGAGTTACCTTCTAGAAAACTACAACTGAGCAAAGTGACAGAACATTTTAGTTACTTTTTATTAGCAATTATGGATTCAAGATAAGTACTACTCTAAATTAGAGAAAAGAAGTATTAAATTTTAACTTATTTGTGCCTTGCCTGTTTGTCACTTCAGCTGACCCAAATCCTACTAGGGAGCTCAGTAGTTTCAAAACTAAAATAAGTAATTTGAATCTATCCCACTAGCATAAAATGGTGGGATTCACTCCAGTGGTAAAATAGCAGACCACACATTTCCGAGACAGTCACTGTGACTATCCAGGATTATAGCACAAATCTAGCCACCGACCTCCAGCGGAGGAAATGCTTAGTTATACACCATTCTGATCCACTGCACTGTCTCTCGCGATGGCCATGGAGTCCAGCTGCCAGCCAAGATGATCACTTCAAGTGACCTTCAGCCCAAGGACCATGCTCTGTGCAATCCTAGATGCACTCACCACTATTTCTGAAAGGTGGGTACTCACCTTGCTGCAGAGGCTGAGTGTTCGTGCTGGGGTTCTGACTTGTGGGAGGGGTGGAGCTGCTGGCGGTGGTGGCAGTGACAAACCGGACATAATGGAACTTGCTGCCAGGCACTTGATCTGCTGCACATTGGGTCAAGTGGCCAAAGGAATAATTGTCTTGAATTGCAATGTGCTCACACCCCCCACAGTGATGGTCTGCACAGCTGACTTCACAGCCTGTTGAACAATACGACACACACAGTTAGCATCAGTGAAGATGCAACTTTCCTGCCTTCTGAGCTTAGGACACTCACCCAAGGAATAAAGAATACTCCTGGACTTCACCAAAAACTGCATAAGGAAACAAGCTGTTTACAGAGAATTATAATGACTATAAGGGTGAAATCTAAACTTATAAGTTCTATCCCCCATCACAAGCAGTTAACATCCTTGAGTCTAGGTCACATGACTTCCTATACAGAAGTTATTACTGTTAGGTAAAATTTATAAGAAAAAAATTACTTTAAAATTTCCACAATTAGGGCCAGAGATTTAGCTCAGTTGTTCCAGCTTCTGCCTGGCAAGAACAAGATCCCAAATTCAATCCCCAGTACCACACACCACAATGCCAGGCGTGGTGGCTCACGCCTATAATTCCAGTACGTGGTAGGCAGAGGCAAGAGGATTGCTGTGAGTTTGAGGCTTTCCTGGACTACACAGTGAGCTCAGAGCCAGCTTGAACTAGAAAGCAGGACCATGTCTCAAAAAAACCAAAACCAAACAAACAAAAAAACAAACAAACAAAAACTAAACAAAAAACTAAAAATAAATAAATAAAAATTTCCACAATTAAGTCTCATATTCCAAAGAAAGAAAAGAGTAATAAAATACAATTGCCCCAAAGTAATATGTTTATAGTCACATGTTCCAAAGAGAAAAACAATCCCCCCCCAAAAAGTCTAGCAATTACCCTTATCAGGTCCAGTCAATGCTGAAATTTTTTTTTTTTTTTTTTTTTTTTGCTTTTTTGGAGACAGGGTCTCGCTTTGTAGTTCAGGCTGGTCCTGAGCTCACTATGGTGCCCAGGCAAGCTGCCGCAAACTCAGCAATCCTCCTGTCTCTGTCTCCCAAGTGCTGGGATGACAGGCATGAGCCACCACGTCCAGCACTGTGGTATATGGTGTTGATGGTTGGTGGGCGTGAGTCACCACACCCAGCATTATATGTGGTTACCGGGATCGAACTCGGGGCCTTGTGCTTGCGAGGCAGGCGCTGGAACCACTGAGCTAAATCTCCAGCCTAGTCAATCCCGAAATTTTATACTACCCACTCCTAGATACAAAAGTACCCACTTACCATGCAAGCAGGATGCAAATTCAGTACACAACTACTCCAACAGTGGTTATCTACGGAAACTTACCGGTTTTTGGGTGAATTGAATCTTAGTCAAAACACTCATTTAATTAATTTTAATCCCTTCCTTCCATTTGATAGAAAGCAGGAAGACTTCCACCAAAGCTAAATGTGTGGGGAGCCAGCAGGAGCCAGGAAGACAGCAAGCAGAGTTGTAAAACTGCCTTCTACCTGATAAGCCAAGATGACAAAAAGCAGACTTGTAAAACAGCCCCCTAGCTGGTATGCTAAGATTGTGTGAAAGCAAACCTAGAAAGTAAGATAAGGATAGACAAAGCCTGCGCTCGGAGTCTTCCCCCCTCTGTGAAATTCCACCTTTACTCCCTGCCATATATATACCACCCCACTTGCAATAAACGAGACTTGATCAGAAAGCCTGTCTTGTCTCCATCCTTTTGCGCCCTCCTATTCCTCCCCTTGGTTTCCAGGTACAAGCTCCTGTTGACTGTCCCACAGGCCAGGACAAAACGGATATCAGATGCTGAACAGAAGAACAGAGTCCTCTGGGAGGACACAGCACCCGAAGCTGGCTGCACTTACTGTTCTCTAAAGGGCCACACCCCACCAGGTCTACAGAAAACTTTATGGTAGAAGACAGTGGCCATATGATGGAGGCTCTTTCCTATATTCACTGTGAGAGGAGTAACTCATGAAAAGCATCCTTAAATACTTGAACATTTCCATAAAAGCCCAGGAAAAGCAAAAAGGGGAATGCCCTCTTCATTCACTGGAAGTATTTTGGCATAATTCATGTACGATCATTTGGCAGAGCCACCAGGAAGCCAACTCAAAGACAGAGCTAACAATACCCACCGCAGTCAGTGAATCGAATGAAAACAGAAAGCAGGGAGAACGGAGACATGGAAGCTACTAAAAGCTCAACAACCTGTGGGGCCACTAGGTACACTGTCACCTATCCGCTCAAAATGGGAGCAAGTGATGCCTAAGCACAAGATGCTTCAGACGGAGCTGGATACACATGGGGAACAGGAATAAAAACGTTCCATGGATGAACTGGTTTGAATCTACCAACCACATTATGATGAGGTTTGGCCTGGTAAGTTTGCATAGTGCTGTCATTTTTCCTAACTCGTGCATACTCCAGGCTCTGTATCAGACATCTCTACCTGCTAAGTGGTTAAAATGGGGAGGCAGGGGGCTATAGATTTAGCTCAGTGGTTCTGGCGCCTGCCTCGCAAGTGCAAGATCCTGAGTTCGATCCCGGTAACCACATAGAATGCTGGGTGTGGCGACCCACGCCCACCAGCCATCAATACCACATATCACAGTGCCAGGCATGGTGGCTCATGCCTGTAATCCCAGCACTTGGGAGGCAGAGGCTGGAGGATTGCTGAGTTCGAAACTTGCCTGGGCTACATAGTGAGCTCTGGGCCAGCCTGAACTACAAAGCGAGACCCTGTCTCAAAGAAACAAACAAACCAAAAAAGACAGGGAAGCAAATCAACATACTCCCACATAGGGCCGGCTGCACATACAACATACTGCCCAGTGTGTCAAGGCTTAGAAATCTCTTCATGCCTCAAGATGGCTCCAGTCCACATCCCTGCCTACACTGCATGGGCTCCCTTCCCTAAGCAAGCTGCTTGGCAGTGATTACCTGGCATTTTCTTAGCAGCCATCCTACCAGGCACCTGGGAGCTCACACTGCCCTGCTCATTCATGATGGTCTTTCTCCCGGCCATTCTTACATCTTCCTCAGAGAAACACTTATTTGGGCCCTTTGCTCAATTTTCAATTGAGTTAACTATTTTTCTTTGCATGGGTTGTATGATATGAGTGCTTTCCAAATTCTGGATGCCAGTCTCTTATTGGGTACAGTTTGCAAAGATTTTTTTCCCTCCCAATCTATGGGCTGCTGTCTCATTTTGCTGTTTCCTTTGCTGTGCAGTATTTGCGTCTGACACAAGCCCACTTCTCTGTTTCTGCTTTTGTAATGTGCACTTTTTGTGTGATATCTCTCCACCATCCCTGTCAGAAAGGTCACTGCCAAACCCAATATTCAGGACCTCCTTCCCTGTCGATGCCTTGGGATCTTAGGGTTTGTGCTCCTACATCAGGCCTTTCATCAACTTTGGAGTAGTCTTGTATTTGCTGTCTGACCTTATCTTTGGCATGTGGGAGGTTGTTTTCCCAGCACCATCTCTATAGACTATCCCATCCTCATGATGTACTTTTTTTTATCTTTTTCATTTTCTTTCTGTATCTTAAACACCAGGAAAGAACTTTTACAAATGGTATACAATTATGTCTTTTTAAAGAAAAAAAAAAGACTCACTGGGTGTAGTGCTGCACCCCTATAATCCTGGCACTCAGGAGGCTGAGGCTGGAGGATCTCTGTGTGAGATGAGGCCAACCTGGGATAAACAGTGTCAAGGTCAGCCCGAACTACATAGTGAAACCCTATCTCAGGTCGCCCCAAAGACTTGACTATACTTTAAATCAGTAGAGGATATAAATGTGTTTACAGTTAGTGTAGCCAATTAAATACCTGGATTTAAATTGATCATTCTGTTATTTCTCATTTGAACCATCCATCCTCTTCTGTTCCTTTTCCTTTCCCTTCTTGTTTTCCTTGAGATTACTATTCTACTGGGGCTGGGATGCAGCTCAGTGGTACAGTACTCGCCTGCCCTGTGAGCTCCTGGGTTAAATATCTGGCATCCTCCACTCTTATTTCACTTTCTCTGCATTTGCTTGTTATTTATGCATTATGTTACTGTTCTTTAAGTGGTTACCATAGAGACTATAATATACTATGTACAAATACAAATCAGTACTTAGACTAAAATCATTTACTTTTGCCCTAATTTTATGCTGTTAAGTATTTTAATTCTACATATAATTTAAACTTTCTAAGATATTTGATTAGCTACATCCACAAAACTTACTCTTATTGCCTTTCCTATGTCTCCATGCTTCCATTTAGGAAAACTTTCCCTCTATCTAATGAATTCACTACAGAATTTCCTTAAATGTAAATCTACTGATGAAAAACTCTCAAAATGGCACTTTCACATCGTTTCTTTCTCTGGGTCCAGACTGCTGATAAACTCACCTATGGAATTCTCCATCTCAGTTTTAAATGTTCACCTTGAAAATATTCCCTAGGCTAAGTGTGATGTTGCATATCTATAATTCCAGCTCCAAAGGCTGAGGCTGGGAGGATCTTGAGATTGAGGCCAACAGAATAAACTAAGAAAGATTTTGTCTCTAAATAAAAAGGGTGGGGATGTAGTTCAGTGATAAAGTGCTTGTCTATCATGTGTGAGGTCTGTGGTTCAATCCCCAGCATTGAGGCTAGGACAGGACAGGAAAGGATAGGATAGGATAGGACAGGATAGGACAGGATTAGACCCCATGTAATTTTTCTTTATACTTGCTAGTTATTTGCTGAAATTACTCATCTTGATGGCTAAAGTTTTTTTTTTTCTCTCTCTTGAGACAGGATCTTGCTTTGTAGTTCAGGCTGGCCCTGAGCTCACTATGTAGCCCAGGCTAGCCTTGAACTCACAGCAATCTTCCTGCCTCTGCCACCTGAGTGCTGGGGTTACAGGTGTACATTACTACAGATAGTGGTACTGGGGAATCACCTGGGGACCCTGTGCTTGCCAGGCAGATGCCAGAACCACTGAGCTAAATTCAACTCTTGAGTACATAATCCTAGTTCTGTTTGAATTCTGAACACAAAAATTCAATTACTGTGTCTCTTGCCTTTGAATCATGTGATTTAGTCCCCTAGTATGGGTCATATTCTTCACTGGTGAGGGAAAGTTAAGGGTGTAAATTGAGCCTCTGATTTGCAGTAGATGACCCAGGAGACTTCACCCTGGCTCCTGGCACACAGTGCAAAGTAAGGGTAGAGAATTCTAAACCAGAGGCACACTAACTGGGATGACCAAGGAGGTCCAGCCTTAGGCCCTGTCTGTGTCCAAGCCCTGCCTACCTCCTCCATGTGACAGCACCCAAGAAGCTCCACGAGGAGGACTTGGAAGCCACCTGTAATGTTTACTGGGTAGAAGCACAGGGGGATTGTTCTTGTAAGACTAAAATCACTATTCATTTGTTTTGTTTTGTTTTTGAAACAGGGCCTCTCTTTGTAGTTCAGGCTGGCCCTGAGCTCACTTGCTACCAAATGCTGGGATTTGGGTGTTCGTCTCTGGCCTTCCAACAGTTATTAAATGATCAAATAAAATCCAAGCCTGAAGGTCTATGTTAAGAACTAAAATAATTCACATGTCAACTAAGGAACACAAAATTATTTTTAAATAGATATATTAAACAGAGGTATGGACATAATTTTTTTGTTTAAAATTTTTATAAGGGGCCAGAGATACAGTTCAATGGTTCTGGTGCCTGCCTAGCAAGCACAAGGTCTCTGGTTCAATCCCGTTAATGACATATAATACTGGGCATGGTGACTCAGCCCACCAGCAATCAGTACCACATACCACAGTGCTGGGTGTGGTGGCTCATGCCTGTAATCCTAGCATTTGGTAGCAAGTGAGCTCAGGGCCAGCCTGAACTACAAAGAGAGGCCCTGTTTTTTAAAAAACAATAATAGTAATTTTAGACTTATAAGAACAATCCCCCTGTTCTCTTCCTCAATATACTAACATCTTACCATCCACACAATGCTAGCACAACCAGGAACCTGGTGTTTAGGCAGCTATACTACAGAACACCTTGCATTCAGAGCCCACCTGTCCATGTGTGTTTTGATGTCCTACTCTAGGTAACGATGTCCCTTGTACAGATTCACGAAATCAAGACCACCACTGACAGAGGAATCTCCCTAGCATGATCAGTCACTTACACTTGCTTGACTCTTGGTTCTAACCAAGCAACCATTGGTGCAGCTGCATTGTCAACATTTGGAATGCTAAGTAACTCTTCAAAGTTGATAGCTAAAAACTGCAAAAGACAGAAGCACTAAAGTGTACTTCACTGCTGTAGAGAGCTGTCACCAAGTTTTCCCTTTCTCAAATTAGAGGCCTCAAAAGCATCAGAGAGCTTCCCTGCACACTTCACAGCTGCAACACTTCCTATCATTCACAACTGCACTATGCGGCAGCACTTTCCTAAACCATGTCTCCAACAACAGGCTAAGAGCCAATGTCCCAAATTAAATTCAAAATGGCTACGTTAAACATGTTCTTAAAACTGAGGACTTGAAGGCTTTATTTTAATCTATATTATTTCCAATGTCATTTCGATTTACAGATTAATATCAACTTATGTATTTGAACAACTGCTCTTCTATTTTCCACTTGGCAAATACTGTATCAGCTATCCTTATTTAACTACAAAGATTTACCCAAAAAGAAAATGAAACAATCTCTTTTTTGTTGTACAAACGGATCCTTTTTAGCTTGATAAATCTGTGAAGATACAGATAGAGACAGAGCTCAACAATTATCCAAAAACACTGAATGTATAAGGACCTCCTGGGGAGGCCTCCCGGGCTGGCTGCCCCTCCTGCCTCTCCCCAGGCTCAGCTCTGTAGCTCTTGAGCAGTTTCTTTGCCTGTCGCAGCTCGGAGAGAGCAGTGTCCGCCGGCACGGGCCTCTCTGCCGCGGGCGGTCACACAGCAGCCGCTCTGCTCAGCGGTGCCCGGAGCCACCTGCCCGTGCACCCTCTGGCCGTCCCAGCCCGGCCCCTCTCTCCCAGGCACCGCTCTCCCCGCCTGTGCACCTTGCTCTGGAGCCCAGCTGCCGTCCCCACACTGCCCGAGGGGCGTCTGCAGTGCAGCCAGGGGCGCCTCTGGAGGGCTGCTCCCCCAGGGCCTGTCCCGGCCCCTCCTGCCGTGCACTCCTCAGTGCTGCTCCTGGGCAACTCGCACCCCACGCCTGCCTGACGGCTCTTCCTTGCTTTCAAGCCGCAGCTGTGCCCTGGCCTGGGGAGGTCTGCGGGGGAAGAGCTCACGCTGGCCGCACCCACCTGCCCACAGTCGGGTCAGTGTGCTGATGCCCTGGGCTACGGACAGCAGGGGACGTGGTGTCGCCGTCCACACTGCTGTGCGCTCACTGCGTGTGTGTGTTCACTGTTCCAGTCACTCTTCACCCCACACCCGATTCTTCCCTTTGAAGTACCTTTCTGTCCAAGCAGGTGTGGTGGCTCGTCCCTGTAATCCCTGCATTTGGGAGGCTGAGGCAGGCAGATCGGAGGGAGTTGGAGGCCAGCCTGGACCAAATACAGAGATCCTGTCTGAAGAAAGGTGAAAAACCAAAAAGAGGAAAAAGCTTTCCTTGTCCTGGAAGGCGACAAGTGTGACTATCTTCCATGCAAATGCCACCAGTTCCTTCTAGTCCGTTTGGACAGACCTTGAAGCCGGCTCTGGAGGTGCAGTGGCCCTCTGGCTTTGGTCCTCTGACAGGCCGTCTCCTGGGTCGGAGGGTGCCCTCAGGGGCCCTGCATTGTTCTTTTCCCCTCGTGCACCTGCCCGCCCTGCCGGGCTCACTGCCCCCCGCTGCCTTGCTCATGTTCTTAGCAGGAGCTGAGGTGCCTTGTGGGGCCTCCTCCTCCCCTCAGAACCGTTGACATGTGAACTCTGGGGTCTTTACTCCTGGGGGATCCCACCGCCCTCTCTCCGCTCCCCTCTCCACTGCGCATGTCTCCCAGTGGGCTCTCAGTGGGCCCTGCGCCTCCAGCCGGCTCTGCTGCTGAGCGCTTGCTGAGCGCCTGCGTTGGTATGGAGCCGGGGCCAAACCGAGGCGCTCCGGCCTGTGCGCTGGCATTGAGCTGCACCGGCCTTTGCTCTCTGACAGGACACGGGTCCGTCCACATTTCCTAGGCTACGCTTGAACTCGCACTCAGCCTTCTCCTGCCTGTGCCTCCCGAGTAGCTGGGCCCAGAGTCTCTGGGTTTTATAGAGTCTTACTCTCCGCAGGAGTTCCTGGCAGACTTTCTTGCTTTCTTGAGCAAGAGTGCTTTCGAGTGCTTTCTTGTCTCTAAGGCACAGCTGCTTTTGAACCTGGGCGGATCCTCGCTCAGCTGGCTCCTTGTGTGAGATTTTGCCTGGTGTCTTGTCCTGTGGAGTCCTGGCTGGTTCTGAGGGACGGGCAGACATGATGTGGAGGGAATCTGAGGCCCGTGACGCCCCAGCCTCCTGTAGAGAACCCCAGACGCTGCTCTACCCACTGCAGCCCTCTTCCTTCAGAGCTGGGCTGGCCCTGCGAAGGACTGTGCCTCGCTCTCCAGCTCAGAGCTGCAGCTTTCGCCAGAGTCACCCCCCCGTGCCACCCTCAACTGCACCTGTTTTGCCTCGAAGGCCAGGGAGTTGTCCGGGCTTGGTTCAGCCTCCTCATTCTCTCCGAGGGGCTCCAGCTCCCCACAGGTCCCTTCCCGGCTGGGTCTGGGCCACGGGCAGCCACCATGTGAGGTCTTGACGTCTCCTTACCCCGGCATCAGCCTTGATGGAGATGACAGAAGAAAAATGGCTGGAGCCTTCTGCCTGGTGGGGGGAGGAGGTGGGCTTGCCCTCATTTTTCTGACCTCTTCCCTGCGCGGCCTGGGCAGGCCTGGCTGCCATCTCGGCCTAGGTAGCTTGCTCATGGGCACGCTGCTTCCTCATGTGTGTTCAGTTTGCTGGTGATGGAGAGTTGTGGGAGGGATTAGAGAATGCAAGTGTTTGCCGAGAGCCCGGCATGTGACTTCTGGAGTGGTGGTGTGAGCACCTTCCTGGGCTCTGGGAGCTGCAGGTGGGCAGAGCTCACCTTTGACGGCTGCCTTTGTCCTAGGTTACTGAGCCAGGAGGAGTATGAGCTGGAGGAGCGAGACCGGCGCCTGTCAGTGGCAGATGGGAAGGAGATACTGGCCACTGAGGAAGTCAAAGTGTGCAAGTAAGTGTGGCATCTGTGGCCAGTGCACTGCGGGCTCCATGGCTCTGTTTCATAGGAGACACTGGTTCAGAAGTGTAAAACAGTAACTGAAGATATCGCTGCATTTAAGTCAAATGGGAGAGAAAGTTTACAATAACAAGCGAAAGCACAGTTCTTAGATCAATGCTGGTGTGGCCATGCAGGAGCTAGCCCGCTCTCCGGGCTCATACCTTGAGTCATCTGTAGGGAGCAGCTGCTCCTGTCACAGGGAACCCCCTGGAGTCTCGGTGCTCTGGCAGGGCCAGAAGGCCACATGCGGGGCCATTTCTCTAGTTAGAAGAAGATCCTCCTGGCAAGATTATTTGACAATGTTATTGCAGACCACTTGAGGATATTATAATTTATCACCTCAGAATTATGACCTCTTAGCTTTGCTCCCCTGTATACTTTTTTTTTCAATTTTTTGAGACAGGGTCTGGCTTTGTAGTTCAGGCTGGCCCTGAGCTCACTATGTAGCCCAGGCGAGCCTTGAACTCAGCAGTCCTCCTGCCTCTGCCTCCTGAGTGCTAGGATGACAGGCATGAGCCACCATGCCCAGTATTGTTGTATGTGATTACTGGGATCAAACTCAGGACTTTGTGCTTGCTAGGCAGGTGCCTGAACCATTGAGCCTGGTAAAACAAACATTTTTGTACCTGTGATGAAGTTTCAAGGGCAAAGCTATAAGACTAAAGTGAACATAGTCAGATGACTTTGAATTTTATTCAGTTTTAACAGACACAATCGAGTATAATTTATAGGTGGAGAATTGAAGAAATGGAGGAAGAATTTAAGAAAACAGAGCGAACATTTAAAGACCAGGTAATCATTGCATTGACTTCTGGTTCAGCTTTTTTTGATATCTACCACAGACAATTGTGATGGCCACCAGTGGCCACAATCTTGAGTCTCTGAATGTAGTTTTCAGTATATTATGTTTTTCAGCTTGCATCTCATGAGAAGAGAGCACATGAAAACTGGGTAAGATCTTTCTCCCTTCCCTTTCCCATTTCATGAAAAGCACCCACAGCTGACCTGGACTTTGTGTCCCACAGCTCAAAGCACGCAACTCAGAAAGGCAGATCGCTGAGGAGAAAAGGGAAGCCCGTAACCTGCGGCACAAGTATATGGCTTGGACTCGGTGATGCAGGTGGGTTCGCGGGGGCTTTGGTCTCTGTTCACACTCAAGGCCGCATTCCCTCTCTGTTCAGATTAATGGAAATGTCCAAAAAGATGACCCTATGGCAAGATGAGCCTGTGATTGTCCAACCGATGCTGGGCAGACCCGTGCCCCAGAACGCTCCCCAGAGAGGTAAGCTGCATTTCTGTGCGGAGACCACGCCAGCTCCTTTTGGTTTCTGAGTGTGAGTCATGATGCTTGCCCGAGACGAGGCTGCTAGAAGGAGTGATGCACTTTGTTGCCCCAGGTCCCTGGAGTCAGAATGGCTCCTTTGGCCCATCCCCCGCGAGCGTGAGCAGAGGCGAATACTCCCCACCCCTGAGTGCAGAGTCCCCCAGATGGCCCCTCGTGGTGACTTTCGCACAAAGGGACCTGCCCAGAAGCAAATTCGGCGAGTGGGCTCTTTCCTCAAGCTTGCTGCAGGCGCTGTAAGAAGCAGCGTTCCAGAGGTCGGGTCTCTAGCAAGGAGAACATCTCCCAGTCTGTCTTGGAGGTCCTCTATGACAAGGTCTGCTGTAAACCAGAAGCATAGCTGTCTTCATTTCATACGGCGAAGTGTGATTTTTGTCCTTCTGGGAGGGCATGTTGTCATACATGAGAACGGCATTCATCCTGGGGATGGGGTGCACCGACCTGTCATGTGTCAGTCACTTCTTCCTCACTTAGCTTTATGGTCCCACGGTGTGTCCATCCCGCTGTGAATACCTTCAGTTTGTCTTTCTCTGTGGCATAGAAGTCCATCGTGCAGGAACATGTTTCGTGGTCTTCTCACTGCTGATGGATATATACACTGCTGCTAAGATACAGCTGTTAGCGTCGTGCTGCTATAAAATGGGAATGCGCGTATCACCACAGTGCTCTGCATAAGCTTCTCTCCCAGATGTGTGTGGTGTTCTTCTGCCTGACACCATGAACGCAGCTTTATCTCTTTGTAGTTTTTGCAGCATACCTACTTCATTTCTCTGTAATGCGAAATGTCTCCATTCTGACGCTGTATGTCTGTAGTACCGTGACTGGGAAGCCAGGTGCAGTGGAGACCTAGGAGCCAGTCTTCAGCGCCTTGTCAGGCTTGTAGCTCGGAGAGCACAGGACCGGAGCTATGCGCTGCTGTGCAGGGTTCATGCTGCTCTCGTGCTGCAAGGCAGCTCTTGTTTCTGAGTCTCAGGCTGTACCGACACTGTGCCTCCTGTGTACTCCAAGACCTGCATCTTGTGCAGCTTGCTCCTGAGGGGTTGGACCCTTCTCTGCCCCAGCTGGCTTATTTCTTCAGAAAAGTACAAGTTGGGCTCTGTGCCTGATGGGCCTCTTCCACATCCTTGAGAGCCTGCCAAGGCCCCAGAAGCCCTGTCTATCTGCTGGGGCCCTGTGTCATGTCCAAGTGGGGAGCAGCGGGTATGAGTTCTCTCCTTGGTGCAAACAGTCTGAGTCAGTTCTCTGGCTCCTCACAGATGCCAGACCTGGTCCAAGACCTGTGGTCAACAGCGGCTCCCGAGGCTCCTCCACGGCAAAGGGCCTGGATGAGGGTGAGGTAAACCTGTGGCCCTGGGCAGCATGGGGAGGGAGGGACTGGCTTCTCCCTGTGTACTGCCAGGCTGCCTCCTCTCCTGTGTCTCTTGGTTTTTTTTTTGTTTTTTTTTTTTGCTTTTTTTGGAGACAGGGTCTCGCTTTGTAGTTCAGGCTGGCCCTGAGCTCACTATGGTGCCCAGGCAAGCCGCCGCAAACTCAGCAATCCTCCTGTCTCTGCCTCCCGAGTGCTGGGATTACAGGCGTGAGCCACCACGCCCAGCATTATATGTGGTAACCGGGGATCGAACTCAGGTCCTTACGCTTGCGAAGCAGGTGCCAGAACCACTGAGCTAACCCTCTGGCCCTCCTGTGTCTCTTGTTTGCAAAGCCCCTTTGTTCTCTGAAAAAGCGAACCGCTCCACAGGAGCCTGAAGGGGCCTGAGTTGCTGGTGTGACATCTGTGGCCGAGCATCCAGCAGCAGTAAGGAGGGACAGGCCCACGCCGGTCACAGGCCTGGGGTGGCTCTGGCTGACCGCGTGGTAGCACATCCCCCCTGACCCAGGTGGTGAAGCCCTACACCAAGCACTTGTGCGTGCCCCGGAGTGTGACAGCCACCTGTAGCCTCGGAGCACGTGCTGTGAGCCTAGGCAGCTCATTCTTGTGTTTTCTGAGACAGTGTCTCTCTGCACAGCTCAGTGCGTGGCTTGGGCAGGCCTCGAACTCCGCATAGGCCGTGTTGGCCTCGAGCTCAGAGTGCGCTCCCACCTCAGGCCCTGGTGCCTGGACTCCAGGCTCACAACCCTGCCCGGCTGGGCTCTGCTCTGTGGGGAGTGTACACACTGCTGCTGTACGAGCCAGACCTGCTCTATGCTCACAAGCAGGGTGGAGCGCGGCTGTGCTGAAGAGAGCTCTTCGTCGGCACAGCAGAGGCCGGCCTGGCGGCGGGGAAATGCCGTCCGCAGAAGCTCCTTCCCTACAGCTGTCGCAGGCGGCAGCCTCCACACCACACAGTGCTGCCCTGGTGCCGGGCAGAACTGCAGTCCTCACTTCCTGGCCAGCCTGGGCCCCAGCGTGGTCAGGCAGTGTCCGCAGTCACTCACTGAGGGGAGCTTCCCCTCAGAAAGCCTCGTCTCCTTGTGTGTTAGAACAACTAGTGTGCAAGGCCCTTCCCTGGCCCAGTGCTGCGCTTCAGGAATTCCCACCTCTCGGAAGCCTTTCCGCCACCCATGCCACACAGAGCATGGGCGACCGTGCCGTCAGGCAGGGAGGAGGGGTGTGAGCTGGCACGTCCTTCCAGCTCTGCCACCCAGCCTGTGGCATGACTGCTGTGGAGCTCACTGTGCACATGGTGGCAGCTCGGGAGCAGTGCTTGCTGTGGGGCCTCCTCAGCCTCTCAGCCACTGGGACATGTGGGGGTTACTGCACTAACCCTGCTCTCTGGACAGGTGCTTGATGTGTCCTGGCCTTGGCTTTTAGTGGTGGCAGCCTTGTGTCCTGGTACCAGATTCAAAGCTGTCACTGCTTCTCTTCTACAGGTCAACATGGCCCCGAGGGGACGCCCTGCTTTCCCAGGGCCACCGTTCATGGGAGGCCCTGTGCCACCACCTGTTGGGTACAGCCCACCCCCAATGTGCAGGCCTTTTGGACCTTGGCCAATGCCTCCACCACCTCCACCATTTGGGAATCTTGCAAGATACCACTACACCAGCGGCGCCGTTACCTCCACCATTTGGTATGCAGCTCCTGTCCCACCCCCCTCCCTAGTGCAGCTGCTGAGACCGCCTGTCTGATCTCTCCCCCGCCAGCAGCTGCTGCTCTGGGATGTGCAGCCCAGGGCTGAGCAAAGAGCCCATTCCAGCCTTCTAGGTTGTTGGGATAGTTCCTCAGCTCTGTGACCTCCCCACTCAGACACAGGTGGTTGCTGAGCCCCACAGGAGAGAGAGGGCTCTTCCCGGACAGCCACAGTACCACTCCCACAGGGGCCACCATGTGAAGTAGCGGGTGGCATGACAGAAGTCCTGCCTCACGTGGAGAAGGAAGGGTCACATCTTCCCAGGAGGTGGGTGGGAGGGAGGTGTTGAAGAGGAGGCTCGCAGCAATCTAGTGAGCGCTGCCCAGTTTCACCAGGGGAGGTGCCAGGCTGCACCTAGCAGGGCAGGATTGCTGATGGTTGCACGTGAGCAGTCTGTGCCCAGCTACTGTGTGAACTGGTGACTAGCAGAACGTTAACTGAGGTTGCCAGTGGAGTGCGCTCTTACTGCATCGCGTGTCACCCTGGCACGGCAGGGCACTTCCTTGTCAGAGGGCCACAGAGCTGTCTGAAGCAAACATAGGCCCAGAACCAGGCATGTCATGTTTGTGTCCTGCTGGCGTGCTGGGCTGAGCGGCCTCCGGCTGTGGCTTCCACTTGCCGAGCCACAGTTCCCTTCCTCTGTGAAGTCAGGGGTGCCACGTAGCTTCCCCAGGGAGCTGTCTTTGTCCTGGGTGCTTACAATGTGCTGTCGCTGTAAGCAGTTCCTTGCATGTCCCCGCCACTGGGCCTGAGGGAGTTTGCACCAGGCTTCCCACCTGGAAGATGAGACCTACCTGTCCCACCCCGGGAGTTCCTGCCAGGACACGCACCCTTCAGGCCTCCAGGCCCCTTTGGCCCCAGAGAGTACTTCCTTCCTGGGTCTCCGCCTTGTGGCCCTCAGGGTCACCTGCCACCACCGCCACCAGCACCGGCTGCAGGGGCCTCGCTGCCTGCGGGCCCCAGAGATGAGTCTGCCCCTACCTCCCCCTGCAGGAGTGGGGACTCTGCGGCTGTGAGGCAGAGCCCGTGACCGAGTCCAGGCAGAGGAAGGCAAAGGTTTCATCAGCTCTGAAATCCAAATAAACTGCCCCTCCCCCGCGTACTGGTCGAAAAGCCTGTTACATACAGATGTTTACTTGAAGATCGTAAACGGTATCTCCCCTCTCACTAATGTCCTTTGTAGCAGTCAATAAAAACTTGTTTATTAATATTTCCAAGCCTCCGCTCTTTCCTTTCTTGTCATGAGACCTGTTATGACTCCGCCCACAGGACCAATGGCAATGGGGCCGCAGGCTCCGTCCCTCCATGGCTGCTGTGTGGGCTCACCACCAGCTCGCTGTGGGGCACGTGTGCATCCACAGCAGCCACACAGCTCTTCACCTCACATGCTCTCTTTTTAACCCATGATTGTAGCGAGCGGTGTAACAGCAAAAGAGCAAATGACATGCGAAGATGAAAGCACATTTTTTCTTAAAATGCAGTCTGTTCACTTTCCCACACCCTACAACTGACTTTCCAGTAACACAAAATCAAAACATGAGATGAGTATAACACTGTGTCCTGGGAAAAGGTGCGGCCCACAGGGCGCCACCCCACCCCGCTTGGATTAGCAGCTGTGGGCCACACACTTGTGCTGCGAACATCCGTGCCTTCCCTTAAAAAAAAATCACATGAGCGCAGATGTGTAAATAGCCTCTTATCTCTGGTATGAGAAGCTGAAGTTGTAAATGTGTTGTAGAATGCATGATTGATATTGTGAAATAGTAAATATTCAAAGGGAGATGGGGTTTCGGGGTAAATGATGAGGGGAAGAAAAAATTGATGGTTAAGAAAAAAGGAAACAGCTTTTGTGTATAGGGGCGGGGTGTGGTAGGGTGAGTAGGGGAAAGAGAAAAATGAGAATTAAAGTATGTCATAGACTGGTACGAACTCTTAATGTGGAGTGTAATGGTGATGTGTATATATGATGTACCAATAAATTAAACTATACCCAAACCCATATGAGCATAAGGATCTGGAGGTGCCCCACGCGGTCTCTAGACTCGCTAAGGACTTGCTCTTCTGGCACTGAGTAGGTGATTTAACACCACTTTGAAGATGCTGAGGATCTGGATTGAAAGATTATACAAGGCTCATTCAGCTTTGGTTTACTGCTACACGCTATTCTTCCTTGGCGCGATGGCGTTCGCAAAGCCCAGAGCCTGGCCCATCATGCTGACCCTGCAGCCAGCGCGAGGCTGTACAGCACCCTGTTTCCATGTGAAGCAGCCCTTCTGCCTCACACAACCTGCAACCTCTTAAGTGAGGCCAACTCAGAGTTCAGAAGGAATGTATATGTCTTTCAGGAAAAGAAATTTTTAAAAATTCAATCTACATAGCCTCCATCTAATTAATATCCAGAAGACACACCATCTAATAGCATCTGCCATGTTTAATCTATGAAACACGACAAAAGTCACTAACAGAACCTCTGACTGTCACCCGTCAACCTCTTCGGGACACAAAAAATCAACACACCTTCCAACACACAGCTGCCTCGCCCATGTGAGGTTCCACCCAGCACCCCAAATTAACAAGCTTAAATGCTAGGATTTAACTTCAGGCAGGACAGGCTCACCACCGGGCTCGGGCCCTGCTGCCGCTGTGCTCACCCAGAGGGATGGAGCTCAGGGGTGCCTGTTGTAGCCAAGTCTGCGCCGCTCTGGGGTGCAGTGCGCTGGTGGCAGCCCTCATTCCACAGCTGGTGGAAACAGAATGGTGCCCATTGTAGCCAAGTCCACACGGCTCCGGGGTGCAGTGCACTAGTGGCAGCCCTCACTCCACAGCTGGTGGAAACAGAATGGCACCCATTGTAACCGAGTCCATGCCACTCTGGGGTGCAGTGGGCTGGTGGTAGCCCTCACTCCACAGCTGGTGGATACAGAATGGTGCCCGTTGTAGCCGAGTCCGCACCACTCCGGGGTGCAGTGGGCTAGTGGCTGCCCTCACTCTGCCACCAGTGGAAACAGAATGGTGCCCGATGTAGCTGAGTCCATGCCGCTCCGGGGTGCAGTGGGCTGCTGGCTGCCCTCACTCCACAGCTGGTGGAAATGGAATGACGCCCATTGTAGCCGAGTCCGCACCACTCCGGGGTGCAGTGGGCTGGTGGCAGCCCTCACTCCACTGCTGGCAGAAACAGAATGGTGCCCGTTGTAGCCGAGTCCGCACCACTCCGGGGTGCAGTGGGCTGGTGGCAGCCCTCACTCCACTGCTGGCGGAAACAGAATGGTGCCCGTTGTAGCCGAGTCCGCACCACTCCGGGGTGCAGTGGGCTGGTGGCTGCCCTCACTCTGCCACCAGTGGAAACAGAATGGTGCCCGATGTAGCTGAGTCCATGCCGCTCCGGGGTGCAGTGGGCCAGTGGCTGCCCTCACTCTGCTGCCGGTGGAAACGGAATGTATGATCACATTTGTAGACAGAGAGCAAAAGAGTAGCTGCCAGTGGCTGAGGCTGGAGAGGAAAACGGGTCTTAGTTTTCTGATAGGCACAGATTCCACTTTACAAGATGAAAATATCTTAAAGATCTATTGCATACATATACAAAAGATCTATTACACACATTAAAGCAAATTGTAAAGGGATAGGCTTTATCCCATTAACTAATCCTACCTAGTGCATAATTAGGCATTCTTGCTGCATGTGTTTATATGCAAAGAATTATCTGAAAGTAATACACCAAAAAGTCACCTGTGGCTATCACAATGTACATAGATTTTGGGTGACTTTTTCTTTATTAATGTTCCTGTAGAATTTTTGCACAGGCCATGTATTATTTTACATTCAAGGAAAATGTCTTTTAATATTTGCAATTAATTTTTAAAGGGAAAAGCATTTCCAGGCTACAAAGCTGGGACAGCAGCCAACAATCCACAGCCCCAGGCTTCTGCCAGGAGCTCTTCCTGAAACATATGGTGGTGTAGAGGCTCATCCTTGTCACAGGGTGGAGACAGGATCCTGACAGATTCCACAGTTCCAATGTCCCTGCAGGTTTTCCTTGGCAGTCATTATGCTAGGGACGAGTCTTCCAACCTCAGCTTTGACCCAACTGCAAATGTCACTTTCCATTTTTGCATTGCACGTTCTTAGTCCAGCCTGGCCCAGGCATTCCCAGATCCAGGCATTCACTGAATCAGAAATCATCATCTCAAATTCACTCCTTAAGGACATGATATAACCAGGAAGCAAGGAGACAGGTTTCCAGAAATCACTGGGTAAAAGGTCTGCTCCACTTTATCTATGTACCAATAGATTTTTCTAAGGCAACAAGTGAGTATCTCTTACCAGCAGAGGGCGCAATACCCTTCCCACAAGGGTCATGCAGATGTCGAATTGGGTCAGCACTAGAAAAAAATGAAGCTCCCAAACTGGCTAATTTTTTTTTTGAGACAGGGTCTCGCTTTGTAGTTCAGGCTGGCCCTGAGCTCATTATGGAGCCCAGGCAAGTCTCTGTCTCCCGAGTGCTGGGATTACAGGCATGAGCCACCACGCCCGGCACTGTGGTATGTGGTGTTGATTGCTGGTGGGCGTGGGTCGCCACGCCCAGCATTCTATGTGGTCACCGGGATCGAACTCATGACCTTGCGCTTGCGAGGCAGGTGCTGGAACCACTGAACTAAATCTCTGGCCCCTGGCTAATTTTTTCATCCTGGTCCCAAATGGCTTAACCAAATATGATGATGTTATTCAGAGACTATTACTGCTCATAAATGAAATGTCAAATTCATCTGTTGGGCAGACAGCTTTTCTGGGACAATTTCTTGAATCATGCTTAATTACACAGAAGTCGTTTTAATCAAAGCAACTTGCACAATTATATTCAAGCTATTGTCACTGCTGTCCCATGTAACCATGCATCATCCTGTAGTGTCACCTTGAGCGCTATTTTTTCTCATTACATTTCTAATCTTCACCTTCTCAATAATTTGCCTTTCAAATGTTTTTTAGTAATATTTGGGCCAAGTATTGTTAAGGGTGCTAAATAAACAGAAAATCTTATTCCCAATCGTCCAAGCACTTTATTTGCATTATCTTATTTTTTGCATTATCTTATTTTTTGGGGGAAGTTTTTACAAATCTGCAGAGAAGTTGAAAAAAATAATACTATAAATATTTATATACCCTTTGCTTAGACTCACTGCTTATTAATATTTTCTTCTATGGATATTTATTTTATGTAATATATGTCTACCTATATATTTTAGATACATATATATCTGCATATGTATACTCACATACAGATAGAGATACACAACAGAGGGATTTTTTTGTGCTAAATCTTTGCAAGCAAATTATGCACATGATGATACTTCGTCTCAGTATGTCAGTCTGTATCTCTGAAGAATGAGGATGGCTCCTAATAACCATATCACCACACAGAAAAAATTGAATGTGGATGGAAATATTAACACATATTCAAATACCTGCAGGTGCCCCCCCAAATGTCGTTATAGTCTTTCTTCCCCACTGTGTGATGCAAGCAAGGATTCATACCTCATACTGGAATGCTGTGTCTCTTTAGTGTCTTTGAATCTAGACAAGTCCCTCATGTTTTTCTTACTTCCTATTGACAGTGGTGAGTTCAGGCCACATGTACTGCATGCCCTATGGTGTGGATCTGCTTAATTATTTTCTCATTATATTACTAGAGTTAAACATTTTGGTAAGAATATTACAGTGATAGGGCTGGGGATTTAGCTCAGTGATTCCAGAATCTGCCCAGCAAATGCAAGGTCCTCATTTCGATCCCTGGTTACCACATACCACAATGGCGGGCATGGTGACTCATACCTGTAATCCTAGCACTTGGGAGGCAGAGGCAGGAGGATTGCTGTGACATCGAGGCTTACCTGGGCTACATAGTGAGCCCAGGATCAGCCTGAACTACAAAGTGAGACCCTATCTAAAACAAAAA
>PVIC010023415.1:0-27040 GCA_004025085.1 Thryonomys swinderianus | reverse complement strand
AGACAGGCAGCACTGCCAATGAAGAGACCCAGGTGGGATCTATAGAACACCCGCCACCAGCAGGGATATCTAAGACAGCCCTTGTGCTGGACTCTGAAGTCACAGCAAGTTCAGAAGCGATGAAAAACTGCAAGGATGTTCTCTGACCACAATGGAATAAAGTTAGAGATTGTCGAACTGTATCTGGAAAACCCACAGATATGTCATATTATACAACACAGTCCTCCTAAACAACCAATGAGCCAGAGAGGAAATCACAAGAAAGATAAAAAAAAATACCCCATGACAAACAAAAATAAAGTTACAACATACTAAACCTCATGGGTCAAGTGCGGAGGGAAATTCATCACTGCATCTACATTAAAAAGGGGAATATGAAGCTCAATAGCAGAATGCCACCGAGCACACATGAGGCCCTATGCACCGTACATGCACGAAATGGTTTTACAACACTGTGAATATTCTTAGTGCCAGTGAATTGTGTTCTTAAAAATAGTTCAAATAATACATCTTAAGTTTTATTGCCATAAAACAGAACATTTTTTAAAAGGGAAAGATGTAAAATAAGTAACCCAGTCTTCCAGCTCAAGGAACAAGTAAAAGGACAAACGAACCTATAGGAAGCTCAGGGAGATAAATAATAAGGGTCAGCATGGAAGGCTGAAAGCAAAGATCTGAAGCTGAATAATATTCCCTTGTTTCAAGGGACCACGCTTGCTGGTCTATCATCCACCAATGGGTAACTGGTTTGCTTCCACCTTTGTGCTGTTGTGGATAAGGCTGCTTTGACTCTGAACTTGTACACTTCTCTTTAAAAAGAAAGGAAAGTCTGAGTCACATTTCAGCGCAGATGAACCATGAGGACCTGCTAAGTGAAATAAACCAGCTGCAAAAGGACAGAGACGGTATGATTCTACAGGTCCCTGGAGCAGTCAAATTTGTACAAACAGAAAGCAAAATGGTGGCCGCCAGGGGTATGGGAGATGAAGGGGAGTTTGTTCAAAAGGGTTCAGAGTTCAGTTTTCTACGACAAAAAGAGTTCCGTGGATGAATATTAGTGATGGCTGTACAACACACAAATGCTCTACAGCCCACTGACTGGTACAATTTAAAACGATCAGAATGGTGGATTTTATGTTATGTGTATTCCACCACAATTGTTTGGCAATGTCTTTTTTGTTTTGGTACCAGGGATCAAACCCAGGACCTTGCATTTGTGAGGCAGGCACTGGAAACACTGAGCTAAATCCCCAGCCCCACAATTTTTTTTTAAAATTACAGTGGAAAGTAATAAAATAGAGAATAGAAAAACAACAGAAAAAGTCAGCTAAATCAAAAGTTGGTTCTTTGAGAAGTTCAACAAAATTGGCAAACCTTTAGCTAGATTTGTCCAAGAAAAAGAAAAAAAGTAAAGACTCAAATTACAAGAGTCAGAAAGGAAAGAGGGGGACATTATTACTGACCTTACAGAAATAAATGGATTAGAAGAGAATAGTAGGAACAATTATATGCTGATAAATTAGATAAATACAAAAATTCCTAGAAATACACAAACTATAGTAACCAACTCAACGAATAAGAGAGACTCAGGCTAGACTTAGAACAAGGAAAGAGACTGAACTAGTTATCAAAAGTCTGAGCACTAAGAAATGTCCTTAGAGGTAAATTCCACCAAACATCTAAAGAATAATAATAATTCTTCACAATCTCTTCTGGAAAATAGAAGGTAACCAAACACTTTCCAAGTTATGGAAACTAATGCACACTACAAGAACCCTGAGAACATCATGCTAAGTAAAAGAAGCCAGGGCTGAAATCTCATATGTTATCCTATGATTCCAACTTTATGAAATGTAAGTCTGTGATTCCAGACTCAGGAGGCTGAGGCGGGAAGACTCCTGTGAGGTCAAGGCCAGCCTGGGCTACATAGTAAACTCGAGGTCAGCCTGAACTACATAGTGAGACCTTGTCCCAAACAAACAAACAAAACAAAACAATTTTATGTAATGTCTAGAACAAGAAAATCTATATAGAAAGAAAATACCTGAGTGGTGGCCAGGGGATGGAGGTCAGGAGCTAGTAGTAAAATGTATAAAGCACTGTGTGTGGTGTTGCACACTTCTCACTACTCAGGAAGCTGAGGCAGTAAGATCATTGTGAATTCAGGGACAGTCTGGGCCACAAAGTGAGTTCAAACCCAGCCTGAACCACATAGTGAGATCCTGTCTCAACTAACGTGGTTATCAAAAACAGAACATTCTGGAAAAAAAAAAAAAAGAACATTCTGTTTTTATACATTATACACCACAAACTCTTTGATAATACTTATTCATGACACAAGTGGCCATCCATAGTTTCCACAAGCCTTACTAACCAGAAAGACCCGTGCTGAGCGCCTGCTGGATACAGTCACCCAGGGGGACTGCAGGGATCGATCTAGAGGCACACCTACCCCAAGGTGTGGCCAGGCGAGGAGAGAACAGCATCCAATTAAATTCCGGCCTGCCGAAGACCTAATACCTCACAGGATGATATACTTTTCACAGAGACCCAAGGAGCGCTTGCTCTGTGCAGGCTCTGAGCTGACCTCTGTCCTCTCACCGCTCATGATGAGGGCTGTGAGATTCTAGGGCCTTTGGGAGTTCCAGACAGAGCCAGGTTTGGGATGGGGCCCAGAGATGGCCTCAGTCAGCTCAGGAAAGAAACTGAGGGGGGTTTCAGCTTGGAGCGGCAAAACACACTGAGGCCCCAAAGCCAGAGTTCTCACCCACATCTGACCAGCCCCTCAATAGCTCTTGGGGATTCAATTTGCACAGCTGTGCAATGGGACCACGATTTCTATGTCAGGTTATGAGGTAATGAACTACATAAAGGAAAAACCAAGGTTTTTCTGCAGGGTGCTGGAAGGTGGGACTCTGTGCCCTGGTATGTAGAGGACCACTGGCAGCCTGAGTTAGAGGCCTCGCTCCATGGCTCTGCCTGAGGTCCTTCCTTGCTCCCTGCACCCATGTCCTCCTGAAGAATAAGGCACGCAGGGTGGCTGTGAGCCACGCAGGAGTGCGTCAGTACTGCATCCTGCCCCGCCCACGGCCCCGGCCCTGGCCCCGGCCACACACAGGAGGATGAGAGTGCATTCATGAGTGGCGGTGCCCACCAGCTCAGGGGGGAAGCCACGGAGAGCTGCCGATGGGCAGGTCACACGCAGAGCCTTACGAACCACCCAGGTCCCCAGGGCCCTTTGGCCTGTCCTTGTAGAGACACTTGGCTCTCAGGGACAGTCACCCATGGGCCAGCCACCCGAGGCAGGGTGATATGGAGGACTCCTCACATGTCACCCGGGACTCTGCACTCCTGGCAAATCTCCAGGGCACACTGATGCAGCTGTGCCCAGGCTGCATGATAAACAGGAGGACCTGGAGTCTGGCACCGCCTTTTCTGATGAGCAATAAGCACATCTCGGCCTCCCCGGGCCCTGGACGCAGCCCCACCCAGCACAACCCTGGCTCCCAACATCTGGAGGGTGACACTCCACTGGTTTTCAGAGTTTCCAGGATTCTTTTGCCATTACATGTATAAAATAAAACTAGTACCACATTATAAAATATCAGAAACTATGAAAAATTGTAAGAAAAAATATCACTGATAATCTCATACTCTATTTTAAAAGACGGTTGGCTACTTTCTCTCCCAGGATCCCAAAGACACATCTTCTGGGGAGTCAGAGGTCACCCCAGAAGTTGGGTCGGCTGATAGCCCCATCTCCTGGCCTCCTTCCTGCCCAAGAGACATGCCAGGCCCTCAGGCTAAGACCTTCACCTAGACCTCTCCGAGAGGCACAGAGTGGGACAGGACCCCCTTTCCTTCCCTTCACAGGCAGAGGGAGGCAGAGGGGGATCCGAGGGAGGGGTGCACATCTGGATTCCTGGCCCGGCGCCCGCATTCCTTCCTCGTGAGTGTGAACAGCTGAGGCCTCCAGAGAGCTGGAGGAGGCTGCTGGCCCTGGCCGCCCCACTGTAATGGGGCCCATGCTGCAGGAGAGCTGCTGGGGATCCTAAGGCCCACAGCCTCCTTTGAGGGTCCCAGTGTGACCCAGAATCCCCAAGTGTAAGCCGGGCCTCTCTCCCAACCACAGAGCAGACAGAAGGTGGAGGCCACAGCGCCTGCCCACCCACAGACCAGAGTCAGTCAGAGGCCCTGGGTTGTCAGAGAGCACGAGACCTCAGTCAGCCACCTTACCTGGGGACAGTCCTTGATGTAGTGGCCCTTGTTGAAGCACAGGTGGCACAGGTAATTGGGCGGGGGCCGCTTGCTGGGCTTGCGGGCCTCGGAGCTGAGGGTCAGGTCTGAAAAGTGCTCAGTGAGCGAGCTCAGGCCGTCAGCGATGTTGTTGAGGGAGCCGTAGGGCGAGGCGCTCTTGTACACACTGCTGCTCAGCGCCTGTGGGGACAGAGGCATATGGCACCGGTGTCAGGAGAATCCCTCTGTCCCAGCCCCAGGTACAGACTCACGCGGCGCCGTAGGCCGCCTAAGCGCTCCGGCCTCCAGCAGCCTGAGTTCAAAGCCAATCTGAGGCGCCATGGGAGGGCTTGGGCAGCCAGTTAGCCACACTGGCCCTCCGGGAGCTTCTGTCCATGCCTGACACTCAGGGACCCTTTGGTCCACGGTGATGGGATGACTGTTGTTATCACTATTCAGTTCTGACGCCCTGCTATAAGGTAGGAAGGTAGAGAAGGGCACTGCCAGTCAGCTTTGGGGCTCTGCCACTGCCTGGTATGGGGATACTGGGCACAGCTCTGCTGACTCAGTTTCCTCTCAAACTGTGGTATGTGGCATTGTTTCATTTTATGGAAAGCAAGACTGAAGTCCAGCCCTCTGCTTGGCCCTTACACTGAGGAGCCACAGCGGGGCCCGGGCACTCGTTGGGAGCCAGGAGAGGGAGGTGGCCCACCTCTCCCACCTCCCGATGACGGGAACCAGACACCCCGCCAGGCGTCACGGCGGACGCGGCCCAGGCCACCTCCTGCTGTACACAGCCTCTATTTATAGGCGTCACGGGCTCCAGGCGGCCTGACATGCAGGAGCCTGGTGAAGGTGGGGCTTGCAGAGAGGCCACCAAGCGATGGCCGTGGGTTCCTTTCCCAGGGTAAGTCTGAGGCCGGAAAGAGGACAAACCCGGGCATGGGGGTTGGCCACTGCTGGCACTGAGGCAGGTGCCCAAGAACCGCAGGAGTGAGCTATGGACTTGGGGGCCTTGGCCTGGCAGGGTGAAGAGTGCTCCTGGCCGAGAGGGAGGCCTCCAAGCTGGGCTGAGCGGGGACAATGCAGGGAGCACGCCCAGGACTACGCCCAGGGTTTGAAACAGACCCTGTCCTCCCCTGGCCACGCCCCACATGTGCCTTCTCGCCGTCTCCACCTTTAGGGGTTGGCCACTCCCCTCCTAGAGCGCAAGGCCTGCGTCCTCAGCAGAGGTGGTTTGTCGTCAGGACCTTGGCTGTGCCGTCCTGGGCCAGCCTTTCCCTCTCTGGGCCTCTCTTCCCGCTCCTGCACTTTGGATGGCAGCCTGGAACGTGGAAGGAAAGACAGACACCACATCCACGTGACTCAGGGCGGCCTGCGCAGTGCAAACGCCGGCCCTGGTGGCCGTCTCTGCTCCGCCACCGCCCGCTCCACCATCGCCTAGGAGTGTGGAAGCCTGGGGCGGCTCCTCAGCTCTCCGGAGAAGCCAAAATGGAGTGTCCCCCAGCAGGGGGAGACCCTGCATCCTGGGGGGCAGTGCTTGAGGCCATGGAGGACCAGCCCTGGCAGGGCAGGGAGGGTGCCAGTGGGCATCAGACCAGGTGACCATGGCGCTCCAGCTCTGAGACTTCACACACGCAGACAGCGCCTGTCACCGCCCTTTGAGTCAGTGTCCCCATTCTACAGATTGAACACGTGCATCCTAACTCTCATGGAATGACCCAGGAAACTTGTGACCAAAGCAGTTTTCTGGGCCCCGCCCTAGGCAGACTCAACACCACTCAGGACCTAAGGCCTAGAAGCCCCATCTTTCACTGAACGGCAAAATACAACAACAGAAGTTACCACTGAAACTTTTTTTCGGAACTGAATCCAGGCCCTTGGCTGAGTTATATTTCCAGCCCTTTTCCTACTTGAGACTGGTTTCATTAAGTCATTCCATTGCCCATGCTGGGTTCAGTCACAGTCTTCCTGTTTCAGCCTCCCAGAGTGCTGAGATCACAGCCACATGTCCCTGTACACAGGTCCCTGGGCCAGTCTTAAAGCACGCATGTCAGTAGCAACGAGGGCCCGCTCACTGTGCAGCCACCGCCACGGCCAGAACTTCCCGCCTTCCCACACTGAACTCTGCCCATTAGACGCGATCCTTGCCCTCCCCTGCCCCATCCTGGATGTGCACCTCCCGGGCCCCTGGGCAGTTTGGGTACCAGTTACCAGGCCCAGCGGCCAGGTCTCTCTGAGGGGAGGAGCCTCTCATAAAGACTGTCCCGAGCCCAGCAGACCCCACCCCACCCAGAGCAGCCAGAGGGGGCAGCAGGGCCGAGCTCCAAACGTGACTCACCCTTGCAGCTGGGAAACGCAATTTCACAAATAACAAGCGTCTTAGCCCCCCCCCCCTTCCTTTTTCTTTCTCTCTTTTTTTCTGGATATGATTTAAGTAAGTCCACAGGAATCAGGGCTGCTTGGCAGCAAATTGTCAAGAGGAAGGGGAAGTTTGGTGTACTAATTACACCCTGAAAATTCCTCTCCCCCAACTTGTGGCCAGGCTTCCCTGCCCACGACGGCCCCTCAGGTGCCCCGGGCAGCTAGAGGCTTCCTCGCAGGCAGCCTCTGGCCGGTGGCTCAACAGCACCCACCTCTGCCTCTCCAGGGTCCCAGCTTTGTTCCTCCGCACGCAGCCTCCCTGCGCTCACTGTCCTCCTGCCCGGCCCTAGGGGCTGCTGTCCCCAGCCTCGTCTCAAGACAAGCAGGACCTCAGAGCTCATGGACAGAGAGCAGACAGCCAACCCGGCCTCCACGGTGTGTTACAGACGGAGAAACTGAGGTCTAGAGAGGTACAGGTTCCCAGGCCCAGGCCGGACTGAGAGCCAGAAGGCCCCTCGCTTGGCCGGGAAGGGCGGGCCAGGCAGCAAGCTGCTTCCTCTCGAAACCCCTGTTTGAGCTCGGGCCATGGAGGTGAAAGGCGAGTCCTGTCTGTGTTCCCGGCCTGCGGGCACCAGGCAGGGGTCAGGACACGGGGCTGGGTGCTGGCCTCTTGGGTTTCCCATCTGTAAAACACACAATGGGGCAGCAAGGGGTGGGGACACCCGACATCTGTGGCCTTGGCATCCTTAGGCACAGACACCCAGGTCCTAAGAGATGCTCCTACGCCTGGCACACGAGGGTACCCATCTTGCCTCTGCACTGGGGGCCAGGCAGCCCCTAACTCAGCCATGGCAAGTGGCTCCCCTCAACGTCCTCACCATGTGCTCATCTCCTTGGGCTGCATGTGCTCCCCTTCCCAGAATGCCCTTCTCTGCGCCCATGCAAATCCCCCTGGAACCTCCAGGTATGGCTGCAGCTCAGATCCATCCCTCCCAACGGCCTCAGGCCCTGGCCTCCCCTAACCCTGGCCAGATCCCTGACCTTGAGCTCCACCGGCTCATTCATAGAACTAGAAAAGGAGGCTCAGAGAAGCCGAGTGACTCGCCCAAGGTAACACAGCCAGTATGTGCTGGCCTGTGACATTTCAGCCTCCGCACGGCTTCCAAGGCTTGGCCTCCTCTGTAGGAAATGGAGACAGAGGAAAGCGCCCCATGTGGCACCACGTGCAAAGGCCCTGGGCTCTGGCGAGACGAAGCACCAGCTTTTCTGGGCTGTGTGAAGGGTTCAGGTCCAGGCGACAGTGGCCCTGCTATGGGGTGTGGAAACAGAGACAGATTCTCCCGGGCAGCCCCGCTGAGAGGGTCAGAAGGCACCACAGGCAGGGAAGGTGGGCAGAACTCGGGCCGAACCCTGAGGGGGGGAGACGTGTGTGAGAGATCAGGGCCCGCAGCAGAGAGGGACGGTCTTCTGGGAGCCACAGCTGCGGGGCCGGCCAAGCAGTGCCAATGCTGACTGCCACACCCGGCCTTGCCAACCCTAGTCCCAGCTCTGTGTGGCTCCTACCAGCCCCGTGACTGTGCTCTGAGCTCTGAGGCCCCCCCAGTCCCTCACCGCCGCACCCGACTTACACACAGATGTGCACACCTGCACCCACACTGCCCTGTCTGACGAGAGGCTGCTGCTCACGTGTGACTCGCCTCTTCCCCCAGGCGGGCCTGTCCTTCTGTCCCAGGGCCTGCCTGGTGTCCAGCACACAGGCATTGCGTACACACTCGCAGAGTGGCCGAGGGTGCACTCGGGCTGAAAAGGTGACAGAATGGACATGGCGGGCAGTGGCCCATGGGGACACTAGCCCTGCCTTGACTGAGGAGCCCCTGGCCACACCCAGCTGGCCTCTGCTCGGATCTCTGAGGTCTTGCACTGACCTGGGACCAAGACCAGGGCTGGGCTGGCTACGATGGGGGAGGCAAGGCTTGACTAGGGCCCTGGACACCTTCGCCTCCACGAGGCACACGCAGCTCACAGCCCCTTGCACAACAAAAAGCATGAAACAAAAAGCCTGACTGACCTAAACCAGACGTGGAGATACAGGCTATAATCCCAGCACTCAGGAGGCTGAGGCGGGAGGACTGCTGTAAATTCTAGGCCAGCCTGAGCCATATAGCAAGTTCCTATGTCTAAAAATAAAAGTCTGATCTAACAAACACGCCTAAGCCCTTTCTGATGCGGGAAGTGGGCAGAGAGAAGCGAGGAAGGACTGGGAGGCAGGTGCCAAGCGAGGAAGACCAAGGGCAGATCGTCCCCCTCCCCTGCCTAGGTATCCACTCACCTGACAGGGGCTCATCTCACAGCTCCGTGCCTTCCCGCAGCTGGCACGTAAGCACCAGGGCCCTACTGCGCATTTGCCAAATGCGAGCAGAAAGCATGCGTCTGGGGTCTCCGGAAAGGGCCCTCATGCTTAGCTAGTCTGCGGTACCGCTGAGGCCTGCAGCTTCCACAGCAGGAAGACTGGGCCCAGCGTCCACTGTCTCACTGGGGTGTCCACGACCCATTGAGATCACATGCAAGCCCCGTGCACACACACACAGGAACGCAGGCTGTCTTCAGGTTCTCAGGGGTCCAACGAAGACAAGGTGAGGACGATCAGCACGCGCAGCCTCCACAGGTACCGCGCTAGAGACAGGGCTTCACTGAATCCAAGCTGGTTATGCCGATGAATCAAGCAACCAACAGCCATGTCTGCCCTGAGATAAATCAGGAAGCGAAGAGACTCAGAGAGCTTTCACATGGCCACAGGTCTGCCGGTGGCAGAGCGGGGAAGTTTCAAGTCGTCCCTCTGTTCACCGCCCAGACTTCTATCCTTCCAGGACACATTAGTCGAGCACCCAGTGTGCCCACATAATGATTGCACATCAGCCGCCAGGGCTGCTCAGCAGAAAAGAGACAAGATTCCTGCTCTTGTGACACTGAATACAGCTATCGAGGCAGATGCACACGGCCAACTCCACCAGAGACACCTTCCGCTGACCTGTCTTGTCACAGGGTCCCAGCAGCTGGAGGGACAGGCAGCCCCATGGCAGCCAGGTAAAGCCTCTAGGAGGAGGGACATCGGTTGGCACCACAAAGTTCACTGGAGTGTGGCTGTTGGATGAGGGCTGGGGTGGCACTATAGGCAGAAGCAAAGGCAAGTGCAAAAGTGTGCACTCGTGGGACAGAGTAGTGTGGCCAGAGGCCTAAGGGACAGAGTACCCTCTGCATCCCGTGTGCATGGGCCAGGCCAGGGGTCTGGGTCCTGGGCTGGAGTCCTGGTTCTGCCACTGTTTCCCTGAATGTGTCATCTTCCTTTCGAAGACCCTCCGTTTCCCCGTTTGCTACACACACAGGCTGTGGTACAGGAATCCAAACGATAAAGTGCCTGGTGAGCCTCTCTGCTTCTCCAGAGCCAGGCTGAACCGGGCAGGAATGGGGTAGCAAACCCAGTAAGTGCTGTGGCCACCACCCAACACTCCTCATGGGGCTCAGGGTCCAGGGCCCTGGTTTGAGAGGAGGCTTCTGACTCCTACCTGCCCTGCCCAGGTTAGACCTGAGGTGGGGACCAGCTGCTGGACAGGCCACGGAGGAGACTCCTGGCTGCAACACAGAAGTTTTAGATCTAACTGCCACTGACCTGCAGGTGATGAGCCAGGCCTCTGTTTTGCCTTCTGTAAAATGGGGGCTCTGAGGAAAAGGATGCTGGAAGCAAGGCAGCATGGGGTGGGGATTGCCAGCCACCTTCACGGGCTACATTCGTTTCTGCTCCTGCAGTGCCCAGCTCTCGGCTGATGCTGGTTACTAATCACTAATGCCACCCACCTCCTCTCCCTGCCCACCTGATTCAGAGGGTCCTCAACGCATGGTCTCCCTCTGAGCCCCTGGCCACCCAGGCTGCCAGGGGAGGGCCAGGCTGCCTTGGTCAGCACCATTCCTAACTGAGTCACAACCGTCCAGCCTCTGAGGGGGCTGGGATATCTTTTCCAGCTGCCGGCCAAGCTGGAAAGGCCATTCCTCCCAGGCCCTGGGGCTGTTCCCTCCCCGTTCCACGCAGATGACAACTCCAGCCCCTTAGGGTCACTCGCAGCCAGACACACACCCAGCCTCAGGGAGAAGCCTCAGGCTTCGTCGCACACCCACACTGGCAACCCTTTGGTCACTTCCACCGGCTGCGAGCACGGGCGACAGGCCAAGCCCAAGCCACTGTCCAGGGGGCCCTTTAAAGCAGGACCCACGCTTCCTCGTCTAAGGGTTCTCATAGCCACATGCACAGCAGGCCTTGGGGGCAACAGTTACCCTGGCTGCTCTTCCCACATTTCCAGTGACTGAGCCACATGGCACAGAAGAGGGGTCCGCAGTGCCGGAGAGACAACACTGGGACCCTGGAAGGTATCCAGGAACAGCTCCCTAACTGTGCAGTTCAACCACAAGGGCGGCACTGGCCCTAGGTGCCTCCATGGATCTAAAGAACCCTGGCAGGTTCAGGAGCCAAAAACGTTCTCTGGTCCAACAGCATGGAAATGTGGGGTGGAAGACGAGCCCCTCATTGTGCTGCAGGACGTCTCAGAGCCTTCATCGCGCCACCTGGCACTGTCTGAACACAAGGAAAGACAGTGTGCTGTGCCTCCCCAGCGTGTTTGGCCCTGAAACCCTGCTCCCACAGCCATAAAGCAGGGGTTCTTGACAGTAGGCCAAGCCTTCCAACTATCTCTGACCAGAAAGAAAAGGGGAAGCAGATGGCTGCCCTGAGGGGCGTATTAGACATTGGTCGTAGTGGTGCACACCTGTAATCCCAGCATTTGGGAGGCTGAGACAGGAAGATCCCTGGGACTTTGAGGCCAGCCTGGGCTCTTTAGTGAGACCTAAGAAACCCACCTAAAAGGAGTGAGCCGGCTCTATCTCCTCCAGAGGCCGAGGGGAGGTCTGAGTATCTCTCAGGGCCCGGGATGTTAACGCATAACTGCTTTATCAGAGGAGGAATCCCACAGCCCCTACGCTGCTGCAAATTTAAATTCTGCACAGAACTTGGCAGGGAAGACCTCTCAGCCCACCTCCTACTCCTCCAAAGATCCACCTTCTTTGGGCACCTGAGGAGAAGGGGTGCTCAGGCAAGGGCCCCAAGATCTCCCTCCAACAGACCAGGTTTCCAAAAGTGGGTTGCCAGGGCTAGTGTCTTTTAGGAAATTGCATGAGGTGCCCGTGGCCGTTCAAAGGCTCCCTCCTGCATGTGCCCTGGCCTCGCATGTGAACACTGCCATGCCCTCTGCTCAGAACCCTTGGCTTATCTTCAGCCTCTGCGGCCGAGGTTCCTGGGGCACAATGGGCTTCTGTGCCCCCATGTCCTCACCTCCCCCCAGTGCCAGCTGCATTCATGGTGTTTTGCTATTGTGGTGGGAGCAGCCTGGGGGTGGGGCGGAGGGGGTGGGCTCTTGGCACAGGGGCTGGCACAGGCGGTCGTGGTCAGCGGTCAGCATGCAAGTCACATCCGCGGGTGCTGCCACCGGTCTGCCGGGCCTCGCACAGAACGGCAAAGCTCCTGGGCCCCGGGCCCCTTTGTGGAGTGCCCTCTAGCCACACAGGACTTGCTGCCTCTCCGACCAGCCCCTTAGTGGCGCTGCCGTGGGGGGATTTCTCCTAGCCTCCTCAGCCAGTTGCTATTTTGGAGCCATATCAGGTCACCAGCTAAGCCCTGAATGCAGGAGAGGCCCGTCCCCAAGAGACAGCTGGGGCTCTGAGCTGGTGTAAGAGTGTTTGGGGGGGAGGGAGCCCGAGGCCCAGACAGCCTCCCGGAAGTCAGGAGCCAGCCCTCCAGCCCTCCGAGGAAGCCACTGGCCTGTGAGCAGAAGAGAAGCCCCTTGTGTCCCCGGCACAGCCTGTGAGCGGCCATGTCCTTTCTCGTTGGGAGGTCTCCAGCCCAGACACAGCACCCTGGGGGAATGACAGGCACCAGGCTGAACACACGAGAAAACTGAGGCCCGGAGAGAGACCTGGGGTTCCCTGAAGTCAGAGCATGAGAGACCACAGCTGTAGACAACCCTTATCAGCTCCTTCCACACTATGCCCCTTTAAGGGGAAACTGAGGCACACAGCAACCAAGGGACAGGAGGCAGATCTAAGCCACAGCTAGGATCCCGGAAGCCCGAAATTTCCAAGAAGAGACACAGTATCCTGTTCACACAGGGGACTCCTGACGGCCCCAAGGTCACCATAGGGTGAGGATGGTAGGAGCAAGGTGGGGACCTGACTTGAGCCGTAGGTCACAGCTCCTTCCTGGGGGGCACCCATCCAGTCACCCAGACTCCCAACACGCCCATCACAGCACGCCCCGCCCGTCACTCACACTCGCACATACTGCCCTGGCGGCCCACCGTCTGGGGCCTTCACCGGCCCGAGGCTGCCAACATGGTGCTCCGCGAGAGTTCAGGGACAGCATAAACAGCTGGGAAGACAGGCGAGGACACCGAAGACACGCTCCGTGAAACATGCTCCGACGGCCCAGTCACCTGGGGCCGGTGCCCTGAAGAGGCGGCAAAGCCTTTTACAAGGAGGAAGGATCTCTAGCCAAGAGCCATTCCTCACGCAGAGAGGGCGCTTTCCACTTTACAAAGAGCTTTGGCATACAGATGCTCTTGCCTGGCACTGAAGGGAACCCTTCCAGATCCACGTTCCTCCACCCTGCCAGCTTCCCCCACAACTGCCACCCACACTGGTCAGCAAGGCTGCCGGAGGTGTGGGCCTTCGGCCAGTGTTTTATATGTCCACGAATAAGGGCAGAGCTGAGCATATCGATGAGGCCAGAAAGAGCAACCTGTGGCCTCCAGCGCACACCCCAAGCCCACTTTCCAGTACAGAGGCTGTCTCCCCAGCCCCTCCCCCCCCCGACTCCCCAGGTCTACCAGGAAAGTGAGAGACTCCATGTGTGCCTGCACCTCTGCAGAGAAAGCCCACAAAGGAAGTCACGAGAACCACACACTGCAATTCCCGAATGGGGCTGGAGCAGGTGGGTGGGGGAGAGGGGGTCCCATGTAAGGCAAAGAGGAGCCGAACCTGGAAGGACTTGGAGAAGCCCCCTCGCAGAGGCCGAGAGCTCAGGCCCTCTGGGTATTTATCTAGTTGGTAAGGAGGCACTGCCCCGTAGACTTTGTAACTGAATCCACCAACCAGGCCAACTCGGCCGCACGGGCGGCCCAGGTTTCCGAAGAAGGCCTGGGCAGCTGGAAGTCTCCCCTATCTAGTCCTCCCTCCAGAGAGCTGTAAGGATTTCCCTTTCATTTCCTTCCAGGCTGGGAAGGCAGGGGACAGCGCAGTCTGTGGGTCAAGCCCTCAAAAACCACTTCCTATGTGGCTGGGGGAGGGCAAGCAGCTGGGCGGCCCATCTGGGGGTCACGTTGTGGGAACGACAGGGGCAGTCCTGTAGGCCAGTCCCGGCTTTCTCGGGTGCCTTTCGGGTCAGGGACCAAGAAAGTCAGTGGAGAGAAGATTTTAGGCCCTTCTGGAGGAGTTGGGAGCAGAGTGTGCACTCTGGGTCCCGGCAGTGGCCCAGGAGGG
Organism: Thryonomys swinderianus; assembly: GCA_004025085.1. NCBI lineage: Eukaryota > Metazoa > Chordata > Mammalia > Rodentia > Thryonomyidae > Thryonomys > Thryonomys swinderianus. Next base: position 12,862 of record PVIC010023415.1, on the reverse strand, counting down.
GAACAGCGTCTAACGAAGGATAGTCAGGATAGTCGGAAGACGCTCCCCTTACTGGTCGCACCCCTGCTGTCTGGAGGGAATCCGGAGACACCCCCTGCCTCCCAGGGGCAGGGCTCCCGGCCCGCGGAGGGGCGGGCGTGAGGGCCCTGCCCGGGCCTGAGTGGTGCCGGTCTGGAGGTGACTGGCTCCGGGGCGCCCTGGGAACTCCGGGTGCTGGGCTGGCAGAGCGAGCCGGCGCGCGGGGCGGGCGCGCGCGGGGCACCCACCTCTCCGCGCTGCAGCTGCAGGAAGCTGTTGAGATAGCTGGAGTGCAGAGGAGAGCCCAGCTGCTCCGGGCGGCCCTTGCCGAAGGCCAGCTCCGGGGGCGCGGCGCCGGCGGTCGGCTCGGGCCGGAAGGCATCGAAGGCGCTGGCCTGGTGCGTGTCCTGCAGCGACAGGTAGACCCAGTTGAGCAGCTGGGCCGGCTGGTACACCGAGGCGGCGCTCGTGTCGATGGCCGACAGCAGGCTCATTTTGCCGCGGCCGCTCCGGCCCCTCCCCGGCAGCCCGCTAGCGCCCCCCTCCCGGCGGAGGGGCGGGCACCGGGGAGCCTGTGCCCACTGCCAGCCGTCCGAGCCCCGACGGCAGTCGCCTCGCGCCCTGCGACCCAAGCGCTGCCCGCAGCTGCCGCCGCCGCTGCCGCCTCCCCCCCCTACTGCGGCCCGGGCGCGCGCGGGCGGAGGAAGGAGGCAGCGAAAGTTGGGCAGGAAACTTTGGGCCCCGCCCCCGTCCCGCCCCGCCCTCCCCGCGCCTCCCTCCCGCGATCCGCTATCTGCCTCACTGCTGACCCCTCCAGCTGCCGCTCCTAGGGTGGGGTCCGCAGAGGAGGCCCCGCCCTCTCCCTCCCTCTAGCTCCCGTCCTCGCTCCCCATTGGCTGCATCGTTGAATATACAACCGCGGGGGCGGGGCGATGAGAAAGGGAGGCCGATGGATACATTGTAACGCTGCGCCCGAGAGTCCTTGGGCGGTCCCTACAGTCCCACCCGCCCCCGCCGGGCGGGCCAGGCAGCTCCCGGGACTACGAGCTCAGCGCGGCCCCTACCTAATCATTCTCCCTCAAGTCGGCTCCGGTTCATCTCGGGCTTTTCCCAAACCCTTCCCAATTGCTTTACCCACCCCACCCTAACTCTGTCGCCTGTGTCCCTCTTCTCGCTCAGGTTGCTTGTTTTTGTGACTGTCCCTCCGTCTCCGTCTCCTCTTCTGTCTCCGTCTGGTCTGCCGCTTTCCTCTCCTCCCTCACCCTCCCACACGCAATTCGTCCCTCCTCTGCTATCGCCGTAGGACCCTCCCCTCGCACTTAATTCCTTCCATCTGTAGAATTGCTTTGGGGGACGGGACGGGGTTCCTGCCCTAGGAAGACTCACAGTCCCCCAGCCCCCGCCCTGCTCCCCTTCGTCTTTCTCTTATTTCTGCTCTGGGCCCGCCTCACTCCTTGCCCCCTGAGTCTGCTCCAGGCCTTGGTGAGTCGCCAGGACCCCAGCGCAGAGCAGGGGATTTGTGGAGCCAGCATCAGTCTGGACGGAACCCAGTCTTCGCCCAGCCAAGGGGTGGTATTTGGGACCCAGGGGCAAAGCCCAGCGAGAACTCGCTTCACCTCTCCCGCTTCCGGCTCACCTCTAGCCCAGCTCTGGGGCCGTTCTGCCTGGTGTTCAAGTGCCAGCCCAGCCGGCCGCTGTTCTGCCCTGGGATGTTTATGAGCTTGGATTTTGTAAGTAGAGTCCAAGTAGACGGTCAGCTCTCTGCCAAACCAGGCCTTCTGAGAGGGCACCTCCCACTACCTGTACTGGACCAGGGCGGCCTTCGGTAGTGACCAAAACAGCCCTTTGTGGCCAACGAAGAGCCCCGTGGGTCTTGAATCTCCACTTTGTCAATGATTTTTTCAGACAAATGTGCAATTTTACAGACGTTAATATGTATATCAATCACAATATTTTTGTTCATCAAAGGCACATCTATGCAACGTCCTGTATCGTTTTGTCGGTGTCAAACCTCTTTGCTTAAAAAGAAGGCACCCGATTGTTGGCAGTAAACATGTTAAGTCTCTCATTCTTTTTTTTTTTTTTTTTTTTTGCTTTTTGAGACAGGGTCTCGCTTTGTAGTTCAGGCTGGCCCTGAGCTCACTATGGTGCCCAGGCAAGCCGCCGTGAACTCAACAATCCTCCTGTCTCTGCCTCCCGAGTGCTGGGATGACAGGCGTGAGCCACCATGTCCTGGGATTACAGGCGTGAGCCACCACTTCCGGCATTGTGGTATGCGGTGTTGATTGTTGGTGGGCGTGAGTCTCCACGCCCAGCATTATATGAAGGTCGAACTCAGGACCTTGCGCTTGCGAGGCAGGCGCCAGAACCACTGAGCTAACCCTCCGGCCCAAGCCTCTCATTCTTAGAAATATGCAAGGTCATCTTGGAATTCTGCTATCCTGTGAGCTTCCAGACTTAAGGGGTAGGGTTTGGAACTACCTGTGTAGATCTTCCCGAGGGCTTTATAGGAAGAAAACTGCTGTTCAGGGAAGTGATGTCTTCCAATTCCACAGGCGGGTAGTTGGGGAGTCCAGAGCAGAGCATCAGGCACCTAGCAGGACCCAGAACTCTGTCTCGGCCCATTCATGCTTTATATGGAGATAGTCCTGCTGTGTAGAAATGCTGCATGTTTTCCCTACTGTGGGCTACAAATCCAAATTCCTTTAGGGGTCAAGCAAGTGTAAGGCAATAAATGGATGCGGTAGGACCTGTGAGAATCGAAATCCTCCTGTCATGTTTTCAGCCTGAGACTGAGCCCGACGTCAGCATAGACACCTTCTCTTGTTATACCCTGTGACCCAACCACACTGTTGAGCTCAGCTGCCTTTCCTCTTGTGTCCAAGGGATGGCCTAGTAGGTGATTGGGAAGGATTTGCGGGGTGGAGGATTAGAGGGATAAAGAGATGGATGTGTGGATATGAAGTCTGAATGGTTTCTTTGATTTTGTGCTTTTCTGTCTCTCCCTGCCCTCAGCACGCCTGATGAATGCGTGAGCTCTGCACCCAGTAGGTGATCAATAAATGTGAGCCGTTTACAGGTGGTGTGCCTGGATAGCAGCTGCCTGACCCGAGGCCAGACTCACAGCTGGCTGCTTCAGAATCCCCTGAAACAACATGCCCTGTGGGGAGGGGTGGAGGATGCGAGCAATCAGATGGGTATCAGAGGCCTTGTACCTGGCTGGCCAGAAGACTGGGCCGGGTCCGAACCTGTGCCCCATCATATCCAAACCAAGAAGCTTCGAGTTACCAACGTGCGTGCTCCTAGCCCAAGCCCCCAACTTACAAAGGAAAAGGCACCATGGCCCCAGTGACAGGAAAGGGATTGCCAGGGTCACCCAGCGAGTCTGATAGCTAAGCCACCAGCCCTAACCACACCCCAACTATCCCTTCATTGGTTCCAGTCTGGTCTGGTCCCCAGCGGTAGCTCTGTCCCCATATGTGGACCCCAGAACTGAATATGATGGCCTCTCTCAAGTGGGGGTCCCTCTTCCTTGTCTAGTGATGTCATTGGCCCCGTGGTCGCCGGACTGGGACAATGGAGAGGAGTCAGGATTTGGAGAACATATACCTAGGAGAGTGACCTTGGCAGGTCTCTGCCCTCTCTGTAACCTGTGGGGTTAACAAATGAGAGTGTCTATCCTGTCCCTGCCCACTTCTCTAGGGACTAGTGGGTCCAATGAGCATGTAAACAGGACGCTGATTTGCTATCTGTCGGCAGTCAGGGAGCAGGGGAGGGGGCCTGATGACTTCAATAATGATCAGATCTGGTTTATCTGGGGGGTGAGGGGGCATCAGGGAAATGTCAGCCTCTTCAGAGTCTCCTGGGCAATGGCCTGAGGTGTTTTGGGGAGTTTCAAACCCAAAGCTTTGTGTTCAGAGGAGCAGGGCCAAGGTGAGAACGAGGAGGAAGTGGGGGGTTCTTTGTGAGAAAAATCAACTTTCATTTTGGGCCCAAAGACTGACACTGACACGCAGAGGCAGAAGATGTGGCTTCGCAATCCTGTGCAAATGACTCTGCTGATTTGGCCAGAAAACACCTTTGGTGACCAATGGTGTGGAGGGACCCCCAGTCCCAGCTGCACTGCCTGGTGTGGGGAGCACAGCCAAGGACTGGCCTCTCCTGTCCTGGGCCCCGGGCCCAGCCCTGGGTCCCTGTGCGGGGTGTTGACACAGAAGGTGTCAGTTTACAGCAGAGAGGGCAGAATGGCAAATCCTCTCCTTGCTTGAACCACCAGCCCATCCCCCATGGGGGACCTTCTCCCCAGAGTGACCCTAGCTTCCGCCACAACACAGCCCTCCGCCGTGCCACTTCCAGAAGCTGCAGTGGGCTGCACTCGAGGATTGGTTGTCATCCCAGCCCTCTTTCTTTCCACCCTCCTGACCCCCCCCCCCCAATCCATAGGGTGACTTCGTGCAGAGTCCAGATACCGCACCTCACCTGCAGTGGGCTGAACCTCAGTTAGAAGGTATCTTTGCACGCACACACGTGCACACGCGCACACATGAGGGGCCCTGCCTCATCCCGTGAGTGCAGGGCCCTTGTCAGGGGACCCAGCTTGGGGAACCCTAGACAGGTTTTGCCTCCTTGAGCCCAGATGTCATGCAGTGCACAGATGGTAAAGCCATAAGGGCGCCCTGACCCCTCTGGCTCCTGCCGGCTTCTGCTCAGCCTTTGAGAGAGGAGAAGGTGGTAGATTCCCCCAGCCCCGTGCTTAACCTGCTACTGAAGCAGATTCCGAACGACGGGAGGTGCCTAGGCCTTCGGAGATGGTGTGACACTGGCCTGCTGAGTCTCCGTGCCTGGGTCATGTCCTCAGGAATCAAATCTCCTTGCGGTTGCAGGAGGACTGGGCACTCCTAGACCCCTGGAGGTACAGTTGTTATCCAGGTACGGGGGAGGGGGAGACTGGGGGTCAAGGCCTGGGGTGTGTGGGGCTTGGCAAGTGACAGAGGCCCTGGGCTCTGGCTTCCGGCTCTAGAGGAGTCACCCTCTGCAAAGCGGGGGCCTGGCTGGGCCCTTCCTCATGCCGTAGCCAGGGGCAGCAGAGCATTCCCCTCTTTCCAATTTCAATTCACACTGCTAAAGAAGAAAAAGAAGAGTAGGAGGAGGAAGAGAAGAAAGAGGAGAACAGGAAGAGGAGGAGGAAGAAGAGGAGAAGGAGGAGAAGAGGAGGTAGAGCAACAGAATGAGGAGAAAAAGAAGGACAAAGATAAGAAAAAAGAGGAAGGGGAAGAAGAGGAGGAGGAGGAGGACTGTACTTTTTCAGGGGCCTCTCAGCTTGGGAAGGGACCCAGGGTTCCAGCAGTCCCCAGTCACTCCAGGTACCTGGCCACTCGGGGCCACTGAGCAAACACAGTCATGCCCTCCCGTGGAGGGCAGCTGTGAGGAACAGCTCTGGGATCTGTCTGTACGTCAGCTTGTGGAACATTTGTTGGAAGCTGGGGATTAAAGGGTGCCCTAAACTTTAGTGAGCAGAGCTCTTTACATTTTTTATTGCATTCTTTATTAGTACAATTTGCATACATCTCATAATCACACATAACATTGGGGAATTTGTACCAATATATGACACAGTCAATTCTCATTTTTACCCATATCCCCGCCCACACCTCCCCACCCCCTATATACATGTTCTTTTATTTCCTTTCAGAATCCTATTTATTCCTTCCCCTCATTACATCCCCACACCAAATTTCCTTTGAAAATTTCCCATTCTAAAAAGATTGTCATACTACTAGAGCTCATTTGCATCTACCGGTGTAGAGCTCTTTATATTATTTTGAGAGAAGAAAACATCAAAGAGTGGAAGGGACACTGGCTAATGGAGATGTCACCTTTGTGGTCATCTGGTGGGCTTCCCTCTCACTCGGAACCTTTCCGCAGTGGTAAGGTTTCACCCACGCCTGAGTCCTGCTCACCTTTCAACTCGATTTGGAGGTACACTCTGCCCCCCAGCCCTCCACCTACGTGCGCAAGGCCTTCCCGCCTCTGGACCTCTGCACATGCCATGTTCGTCTAGGAGGAGCTTCTCTGTGGAATCTTCCTCCAGCCTCGTCCCCCTCCAGGACTCACTGAAAAACCGCCCTCCCCCGTCTCTTGTGATCACAACACCCACACCCAGAAGACAGCCGCCCTCTCATCTTGCCTCTGGGGCATTCCCACAGTGCTCTGGACTCAAGTGCTCAGGCCTCCCTCGCTCTGCCTCCCACCTGGCACCTGGCGACTCTGTTTCGCTTACGCTGGACCTGAACCGGCTGTTTACCTAAGGAACCGAGGAATCAACGCAGCAGGCTTTGTGGTCTGGAGTCTCTGAAACCAGAGCCTGCTCTGGAACAGCTCGGAAACAGCTCGGAAGAGCACTGGAGGAAAGCGGCGGGCTCGTGCAGGGCCGAGCATGCGCACTGAGCAGCACCCGTGGCCTCTGTGTGGTTACAACGTGACCCCGAAGTGCATGTGTGGGAAATGGAACCTCCGGGGCAGCCACGGCGAGATGTGGCACCGTGTGGGTGACACAGGCTGGAAGGTAGCTCGGTGACTCGGCTCTTGCTTCCCCTGGGCAAGGCCCTGGGTCCCTCCAGGAGATCCAGTCCCAAGGGCTCTGCCGTATGAGCTAGTATCATTACAAAGGAGGGAGGCCAGTCAGTTCCCTCTTACCTGCTCATCTTCTGCCTGCCACCGTGCTCCACATTGTCCCTGGACTTCTCAGCTCCACAGCCTCAAGGAAATACATTTCTGTTCTTTATCAACTGTCCAGTCTCTGGCTTCCTCATGATTATTATTGCTTTTGTGATTATTAATTTTTTTAATGTGTTTCAGGGTGACCTTGAACTCACCATGTAGCCCTGGCTGGCCTCAGATTCTAAGTGATCCTCTTTTCTCAGCCTCCTGAACGTGCACCACCACGACCAGCCCGGTCTGTGGCTTTCTGTTACAGCAGCAGAAAGAAAGACAATCTTCTTGCATGGCCCAGTTTGGTGGCCCTCTGAGTGTCATCCACGCCACCTCCCCCACTCTGCACAACTACTGCAAGCTGTGAGTCCCCAGGGCTCCATCACTACCACCCCGGCACCTTCGTTTCCTCCGTCCTAGGAGCCGTCCAAGCCCAAGGAGCTGCACGTGCAGACAAGCATACAGTTTGTGTAGTTTGCTTAGCACAATCTGGGCTCGTGGCTGTTATTCGACAGTGAAAATAAGCTAAGAAAGCTTTCTTTCACTTTCTAAAGCAGGTAGTACATTAATGATGTGTGATCACCAACCTGCTTGGTTTCTGGCTTCAGCTCCCCTAAACAGAGATTAGAAAGTCTTCAACTCTCTTCATGCTTCCAGAAGTTTTCTTTTTCTTTTTTTCTCTCTTTATTTATTTTGTGGTACTAGGGATCAAACTCAGGACCTCGCAGACGGCTTCCAGAAGCTATTTCAAACCTTCTCCCACTTTTTTTTTTTTTATTCTCTTACAACCTTCTGTCCCATCCTTTTCTCATCCCCGTGGGCAGAGACCTTACTTTTCATATCTGAAACTGAATAGGAGCTACTGGATGGATGGCCCCTCAGATCTAGCCACAAACCTTTCTTACTTACCTGTATTGGCATCCATTTGAGGGTTCCTCCTCAGGCACAGGAGCCTGACTTTCTTTTGGCAACTATCCTTTCCTCCTGCCCTTCATGAGTCACTTAGTATCTCCCATTCTCTATATCAGTACATTCTTCTTCTCTGGCAACTCTCTCACTTCACACCAGACTGGCGTGGATTTTCTGAAGTAGCTCTGGAAATCTTTCATGAATGTCTTCAGTTGTGGGGTTTTGGCTACCTCTGACGGCCTTTATGTCCTGATTCCATTCAGAAACTTCACCTTTCATGGTCATTGTACCATTAGGGTTCACTAGAGGAATAGATTTAATATAAAAATACAGACTTGCAATAAACAAGTAGTTTGCTAAGTAGGCTGACATTGACCATCTGCAGAATCAGGGGAGAAGAGTACAAAGTGGTCATGTGCACTCTGGAGCGGGGGAAGGTCCAGCTGAAGGTTGAAGGTCTGAAGCTCACTGCGGAGTCTGGTGTGCATCTGTGTTGAAAACACAAAGGATCTGCCCTGGAGGGCTGAAGAGTCTGCGCTGGAAACCTAAAGGGGTTGGAGACAAATATCCAAAGGCTGGAGCTCCTCCCAAGAAGCACAGAGAAAGTCGTCATTCCCTTTCATTCCACCTAGAAGGCATGACCTATTGGTTGGTGCCAACCACATGGAGGGTGGATCTTCTCTCCTCAATTTATGGCCTACATGTCATCTATAGATACATCCAAAACTGTGTTCCACCGATCCACTAGGTCTTCCTGAATCCATTCAAATTGGTATATCACAATTAACTATTTTGGTTTTTTCCCTGGTATCAGGGATCAAACTCAGGTCCTTGTGTTTGGGAGGCAGGTACAGTGCCACTGAGCTAAATCCCCAGGCCCTCACAATTTACTATTCCAACCCATTCCGTGCCAACTTGACTTTCAGACACATCTCCTTAAGCCATATTTAATTGCCAAATACCACAGCAAGTTCATAATTATGCCTAACATGATTGAACTATTGTGCATACAAAGGAAAATGCACTAATTCACTCCCCAGAACAGAAAGCAGCTTTTCCTTGGGGGGATTTTTACTCTTCTCCTAACATTTCATAATTTAAAGAAGACTGGCTATGATACCAGAAAAGTGGGGTTGTTGTTGTGACACTACTGACCATGTGGTTCAGAAAGCCTTTGGAACTGGCTCACAGGAGGAGTTTGGAAAGGTTTGGAGATGCTGACTGAAGAAGTAGCTCTAGAATGATGTCAGCTAAGTTTAAAGGGAGATTTTGATCAGCACTCAGAAGACCAGAATGCTGATTTGAAAAGAAGGAGAAGGAGGAGGAGGAGGAAGAAGAGGAAGAGGAGGAGGAAGAGGAGGAGGAGGAGGAAGAGGGGGAGGAGGAGGAAGAAGAAGAAGAGGAGGAAGAAGAAAGAAGAAAATAAAAGGAGTAGTGAATAAGGACTCCATTGGCAGTTGAGCTCTAGGCCATGTTGTTATGCTCTGGTAAGAAATTTGTCTACATCTTACTCCTTGTCCTAAGACTTTGCAGGAGACTAAGATTAAAGGTGGTGAACAAATTAATATGTCGAAGGAAATTCCAAGGCAACCTAATGTTGAAGTTGTGGTGTAGGTACTTGGGGGGGCAGCTTTCTATTCAAAATCAGGAGCAAATGGTTCAGCTGAATAATTTAAACATTTCTTTGATCAAAAAAGAAGGTCCTGTAAAGTTGGTGCCTATAAAATTGGAGCAGAGGAGAGTTTGGTTGCTGAAAAGATTAGCATTAAAAAGAAGCCAAGTACTTCGGATCAGGACAATAGGAAAGAAGGCTTGAGGGCATTACAGAAACCACCAAAGCTCTATCCTTTGAAGCCTCAAAATTGCAACAGTGAAAGACTTTACTTTGAGAATTCAGCCCCAGGGCACCTAGGGAGTTTGTTCCCAGGGATTCAGTTCATCCCTTGGTTCCAAATGACTGCTGGAACCTGAGCCATTGTGTCACAATAACTTGGAAACCAGAGCTCAGTCATACCAAATAGTAAGGGAATATGAGTGATGTAGACTTCTACTCCAGACTTAAAGAAGCCATCTCGTAACAGAGGTTCTTAAACTAATAGAGAAGAAGGGAGGGATGTTGAGATAATTCACATCTCTATCACTAATGGTTTCTGAGTTTAGAATCTGTGTTTTATTTTGTTTTGGTTTTTTTTTTTTTTGAGACAGTCTTGCTTTGTAGTTCAAGTTGGCCCCAAACTCACTATGTAGCCCAGACTAGCCTCTAACATGTAGCAGTCCTCCTGCTTCTGCCTCCCAAGTGCTGAGATTGCAGGTGTGTTCCTTCAAAAGCTGTGCTCTTGACTGCTGCCTTGTGTTGTCCTTTTGGAGTTCTACACAGCCTTAGATATATTTAAACTCCTTTGCACCCCACCCTGCCTGACTTCCTCTGTTCTCTACTGACTGAATGGCAGTGACCCACTTAATTGCTTTCCAAATGGCTCTGTCATCTGACCACTCAATGCCACGTGACCCAGTTTCAGCAAAGGAACACTGGACACTGCTGGCCAGTCCCACCCAGGACATCCCCAACCCCATAAGTGCAGCTGGAGACTATGCACTTGCCAGGCTCCACACCCAGCCTTGCTGCCATCTAACTCCTGGTTCACATTCTTTTTTTTTTTTTTTTTTTTTTTGAGACAGGGTCTCGCTTTGTAGTTCAGGCTGGCTCTGAGCTCACTATGTAGCCCAGGCAAGCCTCGAACTCAGCAATCCTCCTGTCTCTGCCTCCCGAGTGCTGGGATTACAGGCATGAGCCACCACGCCCGGCACTGTGGTATGCGGTATTGATTGCTGGTGGGCGTGAGTCTCCACGCCCAGCATTGTATGTGGTTACCGGGGATCGAACCCAGGACCTTGCGCTTGCGAGGCAGGCGCCGGAACCACTGAGCTAACCCTCCGGCCCCCTGGTTCACATTCTTGATGAATCAGTTCTAAGATGTGGCTGCTGAGAGAAAGCATTGCAAACAGAGTGAAGGACCAAAGGAGACAGCTCCACAGCAGTGTACACCTCTCCGGCTCAGATGGGCCTGGGAAGGGGAGCCTCACCAGGTTCCTATAGCCCAGCTCAGCTCTGAGGGGTAGAGGACCCTCGGGAATCTCTAAAAATCTCTGTTCTCTGAAAGCGTTGGAATTATGGACATAGGACTATGACAACAAAAGAGGCTGATTTGTGCATGTCCAAGATCTTGTCATGTCAGCCTGGGACCTGAGGTCTTATCTATGTTAGGTACACATATGTGCATGCATATTTATGTGGTTCAGTTTTCATGGAGTGAAAGGATGGAGTAGAAAGATACGAAGGGATGAGCAGGGCCAGGTCAAGAATCAGGAACTTCAAAAACTTCAAAGTGGAGTGCCGGGCGTGGTGGCTCACGCCTGTCATCCCAGCACTAGGGAGGCAGAGACAGGAGGATTGCTGAGTTCGAGGCTTGCCTGGGCTACATAGTGAGGTCAGGGCCAGCCTGAACTACAAAGCGATACCCTGTCTCAAAACAAAAACTTCAAAGTGGAACTCTATTCAAGGGACATGGAGCCCATTCTATGTTGGGACCCAACAGACCAAGCGGGGAGTAGGAGGTGGCAAAGGCTGGAGAAGAAATTAAGACACATGTATCTCTTTGGAGAACGCAAGCCTGAAAATCGGGGCTTGTGAGATGAAGAAACACACAGCAAGTGGGGGATCAGGAGTCCAAGGTACATGGAAAGCAGATGAGGGCAGAAGTATGGTGGCTGTAGAAGATACCATGAGAATCCAGGTACCTTATGGTGGTAGCTGGGCGCAGGTGGCTAGCTGGTAAGGTATGAGAAACGAGTGGATTCTGGCTATGTTCTAGGAGTCGAACGGACAAGATTTCCTGACCATTGCCTGTGCAACATCAGAGATAACACCTCGTAGTGTTCTGTCTGCTCCCTTTGAAGGCTACTGTTGACTTCCCTGGGCTGAGGAAGTTGGGCTGCAAGGTGGTAGATGTGCAGGACAGATGAGGAGCAGGATTAGCAAATGGCTCTTTGGAAATGCTTGTCAGACTTCCTAACAGAGATACCAAGTGCTCAGCAAAATGCTCAGCCTCCAGGGAGGTCTGGACAGAGCTGCGAGTCATTGACATCACACATCTGGGGCTATGTCCCCTCAAGGCAGTGTGTTGAAGATTTGCGTCCCAGTCGATCTGCTCCTGGGGATGGTGGAGCCGTTAGGAGGTGTGGCACCAGGGGAGGCAGTTAGATCATTGGAACATGTCCACGAAGGGGATTGTGGGAACCCAAACTCTTCCTCTCTCTTCATTTTCTGGTCTCTATAAGACGAACAGCTTTGTATACTCTCTCCACATCACGTGCTGCCTCTCCACAGACCTGCAGTCAATGGGGCCAAGAGACCACAGACCTAAACCCTTAACCCTGTGGCCAGAATAAATCTCTTCTTATAAGTTGGTTTATCTCAGGGATTTCGCCACAGTGGCTGGCTTATGGACCCACCCCTTACAACTATGAGACATAGATGGCATCTATGTGAAGCCCTCTGCAGCTGCTGACCCACATCCATGAATTCAACCAGTCACAGATCAGAAATATTCAGGGAATTGAAACCCAGTATCTATCCCTGTCACTATTCCCTGAAAAATATGGTGTAAGAATGATTTAAACAGCACTTACACTGCACTGGGCGTGACAATTAACCTAGGGATGATTTGAAGTATATGGGAAGCATCCAGCACAGGGGCACATGCGTGGAATCCCAGCACTCAGGAAGCTACGGTAGGAGTTCAGGGTTATGAGTTCTAGGAAAGCCTGGGCTCTATAGTGAGTTCAAGACCAGCCTGAAGTACATAGCAAGAACTTGTCTCAAGAAAAAAAAAAAAAGTATATGGAACCATTGGAGGTTATATGCAAATATTATGCCACTTACACAAGGGACTTGAACATCTGTGAATTTTCATATTCTTGGGCCCTGGAACTAATTTCCCAAGGATCCCCAGAGACAGCTATATTAGTGGAAAATATGGATCCAGGAAACTCCAGTGGCAGAGACTGAGAAGCTTCTGAGGTTTCTGAGAAAGACCAGGCGGAGGATACATTCTAGAGAAGAGGAAGAGAACACTAGGGATTTAGATCAGTGGTTGCAGCACCTGCCTGGCAGTGCAAGATCATGAGTTCAATCCCCAGTACCCACCCAGAGAGGTTGGGGGGG
>PVIC010023414.1:0-26866 GCA_004025085.1 Thryonomys swinderianus | reverse complement strand
GTAAGGACCTGAGTTCGATCCCCGGTTACCACATATAATGCTGGGTGTGGTGGCTCACGCCTGTAATCCCAGCACTCGGGAGGCAGAGACAGGAGGATTGCTGAGTTCGTGGCGGCTTGCCTGGGCACCATAGTGAGCTCAGGGCCAGCCTGAACTACAAAGCAAGACCCTGTCTCCAAAAAGCAAAAAAAAAAAAAAAGCTATCTGCCAAAAAATAGTCAAATAGTCCAATCAGTATGTAATTGAACAGACACCTCAAAAGAAGAATTACAAATGGCAAGTAAGGCTGGGGAGTTAGCTCAAGTAGTACTGTGCCAACCTTGAACACACAAGGGCCCAAGTTCAATCCCCGGTCCACAAAAAAAAAAAAAAAAAAAGTAACAAATGGCAAGTAAATATATGAAGACTGTTCAACATCTTTAACCATTAAGGAAGTACAAATCAAAACTACACTCAATCTTGGAAGTACCCAATATGTCCATGAACAGAAAACTGAATAAAGAAAACATGATATTTATAAACAATGGAACACTACTCTGCTATAAAGATGATAAATCTGAGTCATTTTTTGGAAAAGTAGATGCCCCTTGAGACTATGAAGGTAAGTAAAATAAATCAAGCATACAAATTTAAATATTGCATACTTTCACTTATATGAGAAACCCAAAATATTAAGTAACAAAATAAAAGATAGATATTAGGGAGCACAGATCTTTTACAAATAAGGGGACCTCAAGAGATGGATGGAGGAAGGAAGGAGAGGGGAAGGGGATGTAATAAGATGTACCAACTCCCTCTGATAAAGTAATCATTAATACTGCAAACATGCACTAATGAAAATAAAAATTAAAGACAAGCATTGAGATTCACACCAGTCAGAATGGCTTTCACCAAGTATCTAAAAAATAAATAGGCCTGGGGATTTAGCTTAGTGGCTCTGGCATCTGCCTGGCAAGGGCAAGGTCCCAAGTTTGATCCCTGGTACCACATATCAGAATTCTAGGCATGGTGGCTCATAGCTGTAATCCTAGCACTCAGGAAGCAGAGGCAGCAGGATTGCTGTGAGTTTGAGGCTAGCCTGGGCTACATAGTGAACTCCAAAGCAATACCCTGTCTACATACATACATACATACATACATACATACAAACATATTGTTGTTGAGGACAGGGTAAAAGAAGCCATTCTATACTACTGATAGGAATGTAAATTAATGTCTGCTGTGGAAAGCAGTCTGGATATTCCTGAAAAAAACTAAAAATAGAGCTACCATTGGATCCAGGTGTTCCACTCCCTGTTTTATATAGAAGAATTAAAGTCCATTTACTTTGGAGATACTTATCAGCATAATCAAGTTTACTGTGGCATAACTCATAACAGTCAAAATGCAGAACCAGCCTAGGGAACCACCAGTGAATGAATGAGTAAAGGAGAGGGGATATGTAAGTTGTTGTTGTTTGTTTTGTTTTGTTTTATTTTGTTTGTGGTACTGGGGATCGAACTCAGGTCCTTGTGCTTCCCAGGTAGGTGCTTCCACTTGATAGTAAAAAGCAAAATCATGTCATTTGCTGAAAATGGGTAGAACTGAAGATCATTGTGTTAAGTAAAATAAGTTAGGGCCGGAGGGTTAGCTCAGTGGTTCCGGCGCCTGCCTCGCAAGCGCAAGGACCTGAGTTCGATCCCCAGTAACCACATATAATGCTGGGCGTGGAGATTCACGCCCACCAACAATCAACACCGCATACCACAATGCGGGATGTGGTGGCTCACACCTGTCATCCCAGCACTCGGGAGGCAGAGACAGGAGGATTGCTGAGTTCGCAGTGGCTTGCCTGGGCACCATAGTGAGCTCAGGGCCAGCCTGAACTACAACACGAGACCCTGTCTCAAAAAGCAAAAAAAAAAAAAAGTTAGGCTCAGAAAGACATGTCTCAGAGGTGTCAAAATGATGACATGAAAATAGGAGGGAGACTAGACAAAAGGAAGAGAACAAGGTGGATTTGGAGAGAGTGTTTGCCCTAGTAAGAACACAGAGAAATAGATTTCACGTGTAATTAGGAAGAATCCCAGGGTTCAGCATTTACAAAATACATACAGTATTGAGGCATCCTATTAGGTGCCCCACGGATATCGGAGGGAAAAAGCAGGTCATATCTTTGTTCTATACATGCAGGAAGTGCGGCTGACAGTGGGGCAGGGGCTGGTTCACACTGGCTCACAAGAGATGATTGTTAAATTCTCACAGGGCGGAGCGTTGAGAACTGATTGTTGGAATTTGATCATTGTTAAAAGTTAAACTACACTTGGGCAGGAGGGTTAGCTCAGTGGTTCCGGCACCTGCCTTGCAAGCGCAAAGTCCTGAGTTCAATCCCGGTAACCACATACAATGCTGGTCGTGGAGACTCACGCCCACCAGCCATCAATACCCCATACCACAGTGCCAGGCCTGGTGGCTCACGCCTATCATCCCAGCACTCGGGAGGCAGAGACAGGAGGATTGCTGAGTTCGAGGCTTGCCTGGGCTACATAGTGAGCTCAGGGCCAGCCTGAACTGCAAAGCAAGACCCTGTCTCAAAAAAAAAAAGTTAAACTACACTTAATAAATTTCATTAAAGCTGAAGATTATTCAAAACTATCACTACCCAATTGTTTGACTTTATTTTAGTATTACCTGAGCTCTGAGGTCCTTCACATCCAACGTGTGGTGTGGTAGAAATGCCACATAGTAATCTGTTGCTGTGTGTCTTCCCAACTCTTTGGTGACATTTCATTCACAATTTCACTAGCTGTGATAAAAGCGTGTAAGTCAGCAAATGTTACAAATCAGAGCTTTTCTCCCTCTAAGAGCAGGTGCTCATTGCTTATAACACACCTTTTATTGGGTTAAGGAGTTACCGTAAGGGATCAGGAGGCCAGAGCTTAAATTGAGGCACTATTACTTGCTAACAGTGTAATTTGGCTAAAATGCCTGATGTTGGTTTCCTTCTTCAAAGATAGGACTCAGCACTGCAACCATAACAAAATATCCGAGACTGGGTCATTTACAAAGGACAGAAATTTATTTCTGAGGGGCTGGGAATTTAGCTCAGTGGTTCCAGCATCTGCCTGGCTATCAAAAGGTCCAGAATTTGATCTCTGGTACCACATACCACAATGCCAGGCATGGTGGGTCATGACTGTAATCCCAGCACTAGGGAGACAGACGCAGGAGGATCGCTCTGAATTCAAGGCTAGCTTGGGCTACATAGTGAGTTCGGGGCCAATCTGAATTACAAAGCGAGACCCTGTTTCAAAAAAAAAATTATTTCTCAAAGGAATCAGCAGATTTGCTATCTAGTGAGAAAGAATTCTATTTCTTCCATGGCCAAAGAACAGGAGAGACAAATTCCCCACGCCCTTTGTACAGCGACAGTAACCCTAAATACTTCCCACCGAGGCCCACCTCCCAACACTACCACATTGAGGAATAAGTTTCCAGTGCATGGATTTGGAAGGGACAAAGAAATTCAAATCACAGGTATATATCTTAATGAAATAATCTATACCTGGCTGGGGATTTAGTTCAAATAGTAGTGCACCTACCTTGGAAGCATGAGGGTCTGAGTTTGAATCCCTGTGCTGAAGAAAGAAAAAAGAAAGGCCGGGCATGGTGGCTCACGCCTGTAGTCCCAGAACTCGGGAGGCAGAGACAGGAGGATTGCTGAGTTCGAGGCTTGCCTGGGCTCCAGAGTGAGCTCATGGCCAACCTGAACTACAAAGCGAGACCCTGTCTCAAAAAAGAAAAAAAAAAAAAAAAAAGGAAGAGGAATAATCTGTACCAAGTAGTGAATATGTGCCAGACACACATGGGTGCCCAAAAGATATGAGTGAGTTATTATGCATAAAGAAACAGGAATGGACAACTCAGAAAATCCATTACAGACACAGAAGGGGAAATACTTAAACTGGAGGGGTCATTTGAGAGCTATGATCCCTTCAGCTGCATGAAGCTGTGTCCCTGAGCCTTCTGCCCTGGGGACCAGCTGGCCTCTGCTCTGGTGTAGCAGGCATAGCATTGGAACCGGCACACCCATCTCCCAGTGGGGCACAGGAGAGACGACAAATCAGAGAACTCAGATTGGCATCATGGGGCAGGGGGGTCATAGCCATCCCAAGGGCCATTGGGCCCGTGTCCAGCTTAAATGTCTGGCAACAGAGAGGGAAGCTGTGCCACCGAAGACATGTGCAAGGCCTACATTTAGACTCTCTCTGGGGGAAATGAGAAGCTGCTAGCTAAGATTTTAAGACTACACCAAAAATGGCATAGTTGAATTTCTCTGTATTTGAATTCTCTGGGAAATCAAGCAAGAAGTTGAAGTCCCTGTTCCGGCTCTAGAAAGGAGGAGTTTGCAGAGGAAGAGAAAATAACATAGTAGGGAACACGCCTCTAACCCCACACAGCCGGGGCTGAGAGGAGTAGGGGAAAAAGGCTTTGGAGAGCTGGTTTCAGAGAGGAAAAACCAGGCTGCCCGGTGAAGGGTGGCAGTGCACTGGCTTCTTCAGCCTCCAGGGGGCGCTGGGGCCCAACTATGGACAAGCTTCTCAGCACAGACCAGAGGCTGGAAGGGCGAAGGGGCTCCGGACAAACACAGACAGCCTTTTGCAGCAAGGCAAATCGAAGCAGGGCTAGCTAGCCTTAGCGTGGGTACCTGAGAAGAGTTGCCCTGTGCCTGTGACTAGCTCCATAGCGACCACCATACCTACCACCCCAGGTTCATAACCGGACACCGTCCTAGTTCCTACAGGCTCTGATAATGTATTTAGGTCATCCCAGGGGGAACACTTGCGGGTGAGGAAGTGACCGTGAAACGGGTTATTAAACACTCTCCTGTGAGAGGTGGATCCTGGGGTGCTGCGGAGGGGAGGGGAGTTGGGAAGCAAAAGAGAGTCCAAGCTAGAAAACCGTCATCAGTATGTGAGCCGTTTCTCCCTGGCCCTGGTGGGCCAATCGGAGACTGATCCCAGGACTAGCACATGGGTAATGGGACTATAGAAAGTGTAGCTCTTCTGGGGAGGGTTTGTGACTTCAGGTCAGAGCTTCCGTCTCCTCAGACAGGCTATAGCATCACTTACAGGATATGTAAACAGGGCTCTGGCAGCTGGAAATAAATTCATTTGTAAGGATGTTGCTCATGGAGGGTCCAAGGATGCTCAGGCAAGAAGATCCCAGCAAAATTATATAATAGTTCAGAGGCTAGGGGGTGTCTAGAAGTAGCAGCTCCCAGTGCTCAGTGCCAATGTCTGGTCCAGCCAGAGGTGCCCTGCAGTAGGAGAACGTTCGTGGAGGTTAGGAGCTGTGTCACTGCCCTTAGGGCCTCCGGCGCTGCCCACTGACTTCAGGAGGGCGTGGCGTAACATCATGTTTCCACTGAGCCCAGGGCGGAATCCCACCGATGTGTTTCAGTTTCCCAAAATCACTGTGTTCCAAGGAACATCAGCGCTGGTGGAGTAGCTTGGTGATAAAATGAGTTATTAGCATGGTCAGGGCCCGAGGTTCAACCTCAGCACCAAAAAAATCCAAGATTTTGCTAAGTTACATAGAGGGTTTTCAGGTTGAGGTAAGGAACAGGGGTATGGGGACCTCAGCCTGGCTCATATCTGATTCTACCCATAATTATCTCCTCACCTAGTAGCCAAAATCTCAGATGGAAATGAGACAGGCTTTGGGCATAGTTCTGAGAATACTGAGAATAGTGGGTAATGGAAATGGCATGCGAGATCCCAGAAAGAGACGAGTAGGACTAGACTTTGTACAGAGAAATCAGACCAATCAGACCATCAGAGAATCTGTGATCTCTAGATTTCAATCTGTGCCCATCATAACACATGCTCATCGCTAGTATTATGTTTGCCCCAGAAGAAAGAAAACTGTCAGAAATTTGGCTGTAACTCTAACAACGCTAGTCAGACTTTGGAATGTATTTTTTTCATTCATGTGGGCAACAATTATACGCTTTTTAAAATGTGGTGCTGGGGATTGAACTCAGGGCCTTATGTATGTGAGGCAAGCTATGTCCTCAGTCCTATTAGCTATCATTTTTGGTGGGAGGGAAACAATGAAGAATACATTTTTTTTTTTTTGAGACATGGTCTCGTTTTGTAGTTCAGGCTGGCCCTGAGCTCACTATGTAGCTCAGGCAAGCCTCGAACTCAGCAATCCTCCTGTCTCTGCTTCCTGAGTGCTGGGATGACAGGCGTGAGCCACCACGCCCGGCAGATGAATACATGTTTTTAAAAAGCAGTTTGGGTTTAACTCAGTAGTAGAGTGCTTGCCTAGCATGCCTGAGGCCTTAGATTTGATTTCCAGGGTTGCAAAACAAAACAAACAAGAAACCCCCCCCCACCAAAAAAAAACCAAAATTCAAACCAAAAAAAATCCAATAAGCAGAAAAAATGATGTCATTTCAAGCTTTGCTAAGTGACATAAAAGACAAGCAAGAGCATGAAATGGCTGGGTATGATGTCACGGAAGCTTCCACTGAGAAGTAGCGGGTAAGCGCAGATCAGCTGGAAATACCGTGAAACCCCAGCTACCGTCCTGTTTATTCTGGGATAAGTAAAAAAAAAGCATTTTTCCTCAAGGGCAGAAACTACCAAGAAAGACAAATTCCTGTCGGTTGCTGTGCCCTTTGTAAGGCACACCTCACCAGGGCTCCTTACTGTCAGCGCTCCCCCCCAGACTTTTGCAATCCTTTTTGCCGGCAGAGGTTAAGGCTGGACTTGGGAACTTGGACATTTGGAAATGGTGAAACATTACTGCCCCTTGAATCACTAACCCAGGGTGAAAGCGGAAAAGGCCTGGGGGCCCCCAGGAAGGCGCTGATGGTGCTCGGGAAAGACAATTCTCTGGGTATTATTGGGTAAGTTTGACTGTGTATGGTTACTAAGTATATATGTTAGTCTCTGTTTGCTTTAGGGCTTTAGTTGAGTAGGGTTTGCCACTTAGTACACAAAACGTCCGCCCAAGACGCACACTCTGTAGAGAGCAATTCTACTCTGAAAAGGTGATCCCCGATCTAGCCTCTTGGAGTCACAGGCACCTAGATGCATTGCCAGGGTGACAAGAGTCACAGCTGACTATGGGCAGAGTGGACTGGTCATTGTTGCTAGGGGGATGGGGACTCCTGCCGGGAAGAGGGAGTCTTGGCCTCAGATTTCTGTCCAGACCCTGACCTTATTTACCGTGATGTAATCAGCCAATATTGTCAGAGTCCTGGGAGACAGTTCATTCCCAGCAAGGCTGGAAGAGGGGGTTGGTGCTGCTGACTCTATTTAAAGAATTCAACCCAGTGTCCAGTGAAGTCTTGCGGCTTTTCTAGCTTGCCATGGCTAGGGCACTGATGGCACCAGTTGTACTTGCGTTGTTGGGCCTCTGCTGGTCTCTGACCGCTGCCATCCCTCTTCCTCTGTAAGTAACCCTGGGAGTAGAGATGGAAGATTGTGGTCTGGCTTGGGTACAGTGAGGGCCAGTTTTTAAGTTTGGATCAAGAGTTAAGAGACATGGATTTGTCCTAATCGACTCAGATATCTATCTGTGCTTCCTCAAGGACTAGTGCACATGGGAACGTCACTGAAGGTGAGAGCGGGACCAAGACAGGCCAAGACGTGATCCACGGTGAGGCCCCAACTCCTTGAGTCGGTCAATCTGTTTGAATGTATCTACATTTTATCATTTACCAGTTGCTTATCTTGCTGCCTCTCTACTTCATCCCAGAATACTGCTCAGATGGCTGGAGCTTTGATGCCACCACCCTGGATGACAATGGAGCCATGCTGTTTTTCAAAGGTAGGAGGGACTGAGGTTGGAGCATTTAGGACCTCAGTGTCAGTCCTCTGCACAGAAGGGGTCTTGGTCTGTGAGAGAGTATGGGAATTGTCTGAGGGTGTCACTGACAGCTTCTTCGTGACAACCTCAGTGCGCTGAAGGTTTGTTCTGGATCTCTCAGTAAGGGTCGGTTTTCAGGGGACTTCGTGTGGAAGAGTCACAGTTGGATCAAGGAGTTAATCTCAGAGAGGTGGAAGAACTCTACCGGCTCTGTGGATGCAGCCTTCCGCCGTGGTCATGATAGTGTCTTCCTGATCAAGGTATTTCTGGGCTGGGGGTCAGGGCCAGAAAGGGATAGAATCACACCAGAAACCTTCCCTCCTCAAGTCAGGGCTTGGTTTGTTTTCTGTTGCTCTAACAGCCGAGACTACACAATTTTAATGAATAGAAATCGATTCGCCAACCATTCTGGCATCTGGAAATTTGAAAACATCTTGCTGAGAGCTGGCGAGGGATTTGTACTGAGTCATAGCATGGCAGAAGGCAGAAGAGGGGAAACAGCAAGAGCAAGAGGGGTCTGAACTTCTTTTTATAGTAATCTACTCTTCACAATCGCTAACCCACTCCTATTTTTTTGATTCTTTTTTTCAGATATTTATTGGTACACTTTATATACAGCTCACAATCACAGATAACATTGGGGCCCACTCCTAATTTTACATTAGTGCGATAATAACAATATTTACAAGGGCAGAGCTCTGATGACCTAATTACCTCCTAGGCCTCTTCTCCAGTCAGCACTGCACTGAGGATGAAGTTTTCAGCAAAAGAACTTTGGCGGACACATTCAAATTATAGCAGAGCCTACATTACACCAGTAGACACCAGGTTTCCTTTCCTTGTGCCTTCTTTTCCCAAAAAAGCTAAGGCTAGGCCAGGTGTGGCAGCACATGCCTACAATCCCAGCACTCAGGAGGCTGGGGCAGGAGAATCACTTCAAGTCTGAGGCCAGCCTGGGCTACATAGTGAACTCAAGGCCAACCTGGACTACATATAGTGATACCACTGTCTGAAAAAACAAGCAAGCAGGATGAGGTTGGATGTGCATATGGCCTGGACAACCTCAAATCCAGTGCCTAATTGGAGTCCTAGCTGGCTCTGCTAAGTCTACCTCTGCTGGCCGTGTTTTCCCCTGCTGTACTCGCTCCACTTGGCTTCCGGGACCTTGGGTTGAGTCCTCTTCCTCTGACAGGTCAGGTCGTTCCCCACACAATGGACCTGACCAAGGGAGCCTGAGAAGGATGAAGTACACACTGTGTTCACTGAACCGAGTGTTCTGGTTTAAGCTGCATCCGCTCAAAGGGCCACCTTCTTCCAGCTCGTCTACGATGCACGGCTGGGGTGGCCCTGACAGCGAGCTGTGCTCCCTCCTTCCTTGTTTCCCTCTCTTCTCAGGTGTCCCGTCCTTAGAAGTTCCCTGGGGATGCATTTCCAGGCCCTCTGTACGCGTTCTCTGGGTGATGTAAGCACTGCCTTCGCTTTGGGGATGCTCCCTGCTATGAACAGCACATTGGCATCCCTCTCTTCTGTCTGTCTGTCTGTCTGTCTCTCTCTCTCTCTCTCTTTCTCTCCCCCTTTCCAGTTTCCTGGCAGCTACCTCTGACTTAGGTGTTCTATAGGCACCTCAAACTGAAGGTAGCATCTTCCTAACAAACCACTCAGTCTTTTCCTGTGTGTTCCCTATTTTAATAAAAGCACCGTCACGAGCCTGGTTACTGCAAGCCGGGTGCACACAGTCTCTTGGGTGTAGCCCTCTGTTATCTCCAAGCCGGTTGTGTTTACTGTGTGCAGCCGCAGGAGGTTATGTAAAGTTTCTGAGCACACTGGGCTTCCTCCGGACTGAGCTATCCCCACTACTCCCTCTGCTGGTCACACTCTTTCTTCACTTGTTTGTCCTGGAAAATTCCTGCTCATTTTTCATTTCTTTTTTTTTTTTTTTTTTTTTGAGACAGGGTCTCGCTTTGTAGTTCAGGCTGGCCCTCAGCTCACTATGTAGCCCAGGCAAGCCTCAAACTCAGCAATTCTCCTGTCTCTGCCTCCCGAGTGCTGGGATTACAGGTGTGAGCCACCATGCCCGGCACTGTGGTATGTGGTATGTGGTATGTGGTATGTGGTATTGATTGCTCGTGGGCGTGAGTCTCCACGCCCAGCATTGTATGTGATTACTGGGGATCGAACTCAGGACCTTGCGCTTTCGAGGCAGAGGCTGGAACCACTGAGCTAATCCTCCGGCCTCATTTTTCATTTCTTGAGCCAACTGCTTCCTTTCCACCGTGACACCTTACCAGACGTCCTAGGCACATTTAGGCATTCCTCCTTGATGTTGTATGGCCAGGATGGTAGTATTTACTTCTGGTTTTGTAGAGGGAACTCTTTGAAGCCAAAGAATCTTGTCATCTCTTAATCACAATACCTGGCATAGAATGGTCGTTTAGTAACTTTCTTGAATGACTGCATAAATATATGATCAAGCGAATACACGGACAACTGCCACATTGTTATTTATGGGTATGTTTGCCAAATCCGGTAGTGTTATAATTAAGTGTGCCCTAGGTGTATCCGGCTACCCACAGCCAGATGTGTATATGCTGTGGAAACAGTGACTGGATTTGTACAAACTAAGGACATGATTGTGCAAAAGGCAACGTAGTGTTCCACAGAAGGGATAAGAATGTGAGAGGCAGCAAGAGATGATTGCATAAGGGTAATCAGTCCAAAATATGTATGAATGAAGAATGGCAATATTGGGGGCACACAATTTCAAAAAGGGGATGTTTTGATTCAGGGGGACAAAGTCTGGGTGTACCCTCCTGCAAAGAAGGAGAAGGGCTATCCAAAACTGCTCCAGGACGAGTTTCCTGGAATCCCATCCCCACTGGATGCGGCCGTGGAATGTCACCGTGGAGAATGTCAGGAGGAAGGTGTTCTCTTTTTCCAAGGTCAGTCCAGCCTGGAGTCTAAAACCTGCCCCGCGGTGGGTCGCTGCGGGTGGAGGGAACGAACCTGCTACTGGTGGTGGGAGTGGAATCACTAGGTGGCTTTATATGGAAGGAAAATAGAGAAGCCAGTTAGAGTGTACAGGTCAAGTAAGGGAAAGAGAGGAGATCATTTTGGTAAACATAACTTTGTGTAATTCTCATAAAAGTTCTCCAGCATTCCCCATGGCTCTGGGCCGAGGACATGGTTTTGTTCCCTGGTCTTACATGTAAGGCTCCCCCAACTAATCCTCTAGAGATCCTTCTGCTTTGACTCTTGTTCTCCCCTTGGCTTGAATACTAAGCTCTAGAAAGTTTATGTTAGTGATGTCAACCCTATGGCGCTTGTGCCACAGTGGGCTGTTGGTATCATGGACAGCTCTAAAAGGTTTGACACAGCTGCTCTATACTGTCCCCAATACATTCAATTTTGTTCTTGTGCCAGGCTCTTACCTCTTTCTAGAGCTTCTTCTCCCACTCCTGACACCCTTAGAACTCCTACATCAGATTTCAGCTTTGCTATCATCCTATCAGAGGAAGTTTCCTTTGCTCCACTTCTGAGCTGATCAGCTCTTTGCTGCTGATTTTTGTTGTCTGCTCAGGCTCCTCCACTGTCTCCCTGGGCTGTGCTTTCCACATAGCCAGAACCATATCAGACCTGACCTGAGCCCAGTGAGAGCACAAGGGAAGCAAAGCCTGACCTCACTCAATGCTTGTTGATTTATTGGACAAAGGTAACCGCAAGTGGTTCTGGGACACGGCTACAGGAAACACAAAGGAGAAAATCTGGCCAGATGTTGGGAATTGCACCTCTGCCCTGAGGTGGCTTGGCCGCTACTACTGCTTCCAGGGTAACAAATTCCTGCGTTTCAACCCTATCACGGGACAGGTGCCTGCCAGATACCCTTCATACCCTCTGGATGCCCGTGACTACTTCATGCCCTGCCCTGGCAGAGGTGAGAAAGCCTCAGACCCATGTTGCCCAGAACCCTAAACTCTGAGTTGCAACACCCTGACCTTAACTCTTGCCCCATTCTTCTGTGGGTTTTCCAACTGTCTTCACACAGGGAGACCCACGCTCCTAACCCCAGCCATTTCATCCACCTTGAACCCCATTCTGACCTCTGTGTCTCTTCACTCGTTTCTCCCCCTAGGCCACAGGAATAGAACTGGCCATGGGAACAGCACCCACCATCAACTGGAAGAGTCACGCTGTTCCCCGAGACTAACCTTGTCGGCATGGGTCTCTGACAACCATGGTGCCACCTATGTCTTCAGTGGTGAGATCCCTCCCGGGGACCCCATGCCTGTCTTATCGCTTTCACTTGTGCCTTTCATCCCTATATATTTTCTCCATTTTCCTCATGCATTTTGTCCCTGATGCCCCCCACTCCTAGCATGCCCTTTCTCATCCTCTTGTTTTTAAACTTTTTCTCTCATTGTCTGGGGCTGTAAGGGACCACCCTGCCTACTTCCCATGTCTGTGCCCTCTGTGAACCCCTGTAGGCCCAGTGACTCCTCGTGTCTCCCTTGCCCAGTCCCCTGCTGACTCCCAACTCTCCCTTGCTCCGAGAGTCTCTGTTTCTCTGTGCGTCCTTGTATCTCTTTGCTCATGCATGCCTTTCTGAGTACTCTGGCTACCCTTGAATTGACTAGGGAGTCATTTTCCAGGTGACTTGTTCCTATGTCCTGGCCTCTGGCCTAAAACACCATCTGTGGCTAAGAAATCTCCAACTGCTAAAAACCAAACAGTAGGTGCTGTGTACCACGGACATTTAGAAGATGGTTTCCGGAAGTCGCCCCCTCTGAGTATTCAGTGGTGACACCCACTCTTTCAGTTGTGGCATCAACTGGTAAAAACCATCTAATGATGCCTAGGAATGTTCCAGGATTAGTCAGGAAGGCAATGATGCGTCACATACTCAACTTCCCCGGAGAGGGAGTGAACAACACACTGCACTCGGCCTAAGATGTGTGTGATCAGATACAAAAGGAGGGCAAGTTATGGGAACTTGGAAAGGTGAAATTCATTTTTGCTCCTACCTCTGAGATGAATTTCAACAGTCTTGACTACCACGTTCTATTGCAAAATACACAGCCAGGCCGGGCGTGGTGGCTCACGCCTGTAATCCCAGCAGTCAGGAGGCAGAGACAGGAGGATTGCTGAGTTCGAGGCTTGCCTGGGCTACATAGTGAGCGCAGAGCCAGCCTGAACTGCAAAGCGAGACTCTGTATGAAGAAAAAAAGAAAAACACAAAGCAGTGTGCAGGGTGTATCCCCTGTGCAAGAACACAGACTGTAAGAACACATGGCTGGATCAAAACATGCGCATGCAGCAACAGTGAGGAACTATCCTCAGAACATATGCTGAGTAAGAACCTGTAAGCACCAGCTATGGTGAATACACAGACAAACTGCATGTGTGTATGTGTGAGAGAGAGAGAGACAGAGAGACAGAGGCAGAGAGACTACAGAAAACAGAGCCTAGGAGCCACACGGAAATAGAGAACACTCAGCCATGAAGAGATCCCAGAACTTCAAGAGCATATGACTCTGAAGAGAAAGGGCTGGTCTCTTGGGTGAAAATTGTTATATGTGCTCTACGGCTATTGAGAGGGTGCAGAGCTACGGAGAGAAGAACATCATTGCATTAAAAATACTCAACCAAGGAAAGAACCCTTGTCCGGGGGAGAACACCGTGTGACCTCGCTGCTCGGCAGGGAGCTGACCCTCTTTTCTCTTTCTGTAAATCTCGCTCCTTCTTCTACCTCAAAGCTCCTCGCTCCCTCTGTCTGATCCTCCCAAGTCTGGCTTGCACCTGGAGCACCCTATCTTTTCCCTCTTCTCTCTCCTTGATGATATTTGGGCCTCGTGGTCACCTGATGACTCCCTCAGTCGTTCTCTTGTCTGGTCAGATTTCCAGAGAGGGACTCAGAACGGGCCGGCCTCAGATTTTCATATCTGACCACATGGCCGACCTGCTGGCTGCCGCTGAGTGAGCCTCAAAGAGCCTCGCGCTTGGATTCCCCACACAGGGGCCCCAAGCAGTGTAGTTATAGCAGCGGGAGAAGATGAGTCAGTCCCCACTACAAACTGAGTTTTCAAATTTTGTTTGTATCTAGAACAACAGGTGTTTACCCAGAAAACATTTATTAGGCACCTGAGAGGCATCAGGCAATGTCTTAGGCCCTGGACAATAATAGTCAACACAGAAGACAACATCTGCCTTTATGAAGCATTAGGGAGAGGATAACAAGGAAGAAGGAAAGAAAATACTCCCACATGGTATTAAGAGCTGTGAGAGGAGGAGGCTGATTAATGGGGTAGAGGTGAGGAAGATGAAGGGCCCCTCTCCTGAAGAGATGAGCTTTGTGCTAGTATTTCAGTGATAGAAAGGAATTAGTCACAGAAGTCCCTGGAATAAAAGCAGTTTAGAAAGAGGAAACAGCAAACACTTGGAGGAACCATGAAAGAAGTCTACTGCAGCTGGAACACAGAGGGAGTAGGTAGGGGGGTTAAAAGAGAGAGAGGGAGGGAGGCTGAGGCGGGAGGGCCCCTGCAGGTTTACAAGCCAGCCTATAGTACACAGAGAGACCCTGCCTCAACCAAACCAACAGGGGGAGGAGAAGGCAATTTACACAGTCCTTCAGATTTTCACTTATAAAAAGGAAGCCAAGATTGACTGAGACTGTGGTATGTCATGACTTTTTTTTTTTTTTTTTTTTTGAGACAGGGTCTCGCTTTGTAGTTCAGGCTGGCCCTGAGCTCACTATGTAGCGCAGGTAAGCCTCGAACTCAGCAGTCCTCCTGTCTCTGCCTCCCAAGTGCTGGGATTAGTGACTTATTTTTTGAAAGAACACCATGGCTTCACGGGAAGCCTCAGTCATAAAGGTATGCTTGAGAAAGCGGATGATCCAGCCAGTAGCTACTGCAGCTGTGCAAGGGGGAGGTCAGGCAGCTTGGACTGGGAGATAGCAGAGATGGTGAGAGCTCACCGGGACATAGTCTGCAGACAGAGCAGACAGGATCTACTGATAAACTCGACAGTGGTCAGAATGGTGAAGGGAAAGGAGAATAACCCAACATGTTCAAGAATAACTCGGGATTTGGGGCCTAGTCAACTGGGTGGCTAGTAATTACATTTCCTAAAACATGGAAACACTAGAGAAATGGGGGGCATTAGTTAGGAGAGTTAGGTTTGGTGCTTAAGGGTACTAAATAAACATGTCAGATAGGTAATTGAGTTAGTCTGAAATGCAGAGGAAAAGTCAGGCCAGCCTGGGCTACATAGTAAGAGCATGTCTCAAAAAATAAAAAGCAAGGCTTGGGATTTAGCTTAGTGCTTCTGGTGCCTGCCTGAAGGTCCTGAGTTCAAATCCCAGTACCACATATCACAATGCTGGGCGTGGTGGCTCATGCCTGTAATTCCAGCACTCTCAGGAGGCAGAGGCAGGAAGATTGCTGTGAGTTCCAGGCTAGCCTGGGCTACATAGTGAGTTCAGGGTCAGCCCAAACTACAAAGCAAGACCCTGTCTCAAAAAAACTAAAGAAAGAAAGAGAGATAGAGACAGAGACAGAGATGGAGAGAGAGAGAAGGAGGGAAGGAAGGAAGGAGGGAAGGAAGGAAGGAAAATGAGAGGCCAGTCAGAGCTGAAGAGAACTAATTGGAAATCTTATGCATATAGATGATATTTAAAGTCCCACATCTAGGTGATTACCTACAGGAGGTAAGAGGGAGGAAGGGAAGGAGAAGAAGCCTAGACTAGGAGATTCTGGTCTTTTATTTTTTTAATGAGTACACATTTGCAATACATGATGGCTACATTCATGACGTACACATACGTCATATACACATAACATCACACCTTCCCTCCCAACCTCTTGGTCCATTTCCCATCTGCAAGAGCTCTTTCTCCCTGTTTTCTATTATCTATCTTTTATTTTTCTCTTTAATTTAGTTATATTCTGGTTTTCTCTTTTTAATTCCTTTTTTTTTTGTATGAGAACTCATCTGATTTAAAATTGTGTCTGATTTATTTCACTTAACATTATGGGCTCAAGGTGTGTCTAATTTTCTGCAAGTGACTCAAATTTATCTTCCTTTGTGGCAGAATAGTACCACATTGTGTTTATCTTTATCCATTCATTTTCTTTTATCACATTTCTTTATCCATTCATCTGTTGATGGGCATATAGGTCACTTCCAAGGTTTAGATTTTTATGAGTTATGCTGCTATAAGCATGGGTCTGCATGTGTTACTATAATATGATGACTTTAAGTTTTTTGGGAAGATGTCCAGGAAAGGAATAGCTGGGTCAAATAGAATGTCTATTTCTATTTTCTTGCATCTTTCAATTCAGGCTGAAGAGAATAGTCAAACTGATGAGAGGAAGAGTCTGGCATCAGAGGAGCCAAGATTCAAACAAGACACTTGATGGAGGGAGCCGTAGGAGTCAGATGCTGCTGAGAAGTAGATTCAGGTGAAGACAGAATTGACCTTTAGACTTGGAAGGTTGGCAAAAAGGTGATCTTGATGAGACCAATTTCCACAGAGGAAAGAAACTGAAGTGTATTGAGGCAGACTGAAGAAAGAAGGATAAATGGGAGCCTAGATAACTCCCTTAATAGGTCTGTCATGAAAAGGGGAGAAAAAGTGGGGTGCTAAAAAAAGAAAAATGGAGTGCTGGCCTGGCTCACTTCCGCTCCTGTATTTCACAGGCTCAGAGTACAGAGTGGTGAGGCCAGGCAGTGGAAGTTTGTTTAGTGCTTCCCTTTCCAGCCTGGCTCCTGTGTCTCTTCCTTATAACCCCTCTCCGTTATCTGAGATGTATAGGGTGCCCTGCCAAACCCCGTTACCTCAAAACTCCACCACCGTTCTCTGTGGCTGCTTCTGCCGTAGCCTTGTGGACTCCAGTTCTGACTGGGCCGCAGTCCTCAACATGGCTGACCAAGTCTCGCTGTGATCCTGCCTCTTGCTTGGCCACCTGCCTCTTGGCCTCTGGATGCATCCTGTCCTTGTGACTCAGTCCTGCATCTGCCACGAACCTGGAATTTTACAGCCAAAGCTAAGCTACTTCTGGTGCCCCACAGGGTCCCACTACTGGCGTCTGGACACCCACCGGGATGGGTTCCATAGCTGGCCCATTGCTCACCAGTGGCCCCAGGGCCCTTCAACGGTGGATGCCGCCTTTTCCTGGGAGGATAAACTCTACCTGGTGCAGGTGAATATCAGGAGGGAGGCTTGAGGAGGAAACTGAGATATGAATATCCTGCTCTATGTTGATCTCTGTCCCACTGTCTTGCAGGGTACCCAGGTATACGTCTTCCTGACAAAGGGAGGCTATCCCCTCGTAAGCGGTTATCCTAAGAGACTGGAGAAGGAACTCGGGGGCCCTCATGGGATCAGCCTTACAGCTGTGGATGCGGCCTTTACTTGTCCTGGGTCTTCTCAGCTCTACATCATGGCAGGTGAGAGGTTTCTAAGGGCTAAGGGGTGACTTGTTCTATGGTGCAGATCCTTGCCAGGGCACGAAAAAGGCTAAGTCAGGATCTCCACGACACGGGAGTCACGTTATGTTTGGTGTCTTCTGTGTAGGTTGGCGGCTATGGTGGTTGGACCTGAAATTAGGTGCTCAAGCCACATGGACAGAGGTTCCTTGGCTTCACGGGAACATTGATGGGGCTCTGTGTGTGGAAAAGTCCATTGGCCTCAACTCATGCTCTGCCAGTGGTCCCAGCTTGTACCTCATCCATGGCCCAGATGTGTACTGCTACAGTGATGTGGAGAAACTGAGTGCAGCCAAGACCCTCCCGCAGCCCCAGAGAGTCACCAGCCTCCTGGGCTGCAGCCAATGAGGAGCCTCCGAACAGGCATCTGGCCCTGCCCCACCTCCTCACCTTTCTCCCAATAAAGCCAGATTGCTTCATTTGACTCACAGAGCCTTGGTTGTGAAACGTTCTTCTTCTTCTTTTTTTTTTGTATGGGTTTAATTTTTTATTTTATACAGTTTTTTACTTTTTAGTTTTTTGAGGCAGGGTCTTGTTAGGTATTTCAGTTTGGCTTTGAACTCACTATGTAGCCCCAGTTGGCCTTGAACTTGACCTGATTCTTCTGCCTTAGACCCCCAAGTGCTGGGATTACAGGCATGTGCCGCCATGCCTGGCCTTAATTTTTTTTTTTTTTTTTTTTTGAGACAGGGTCTCGCTTTGTAGTTCAGGCCGGCCCTGAGCTCACTATGGAGCCCAGGCAAGCCGCCGCAAACTCAGAAATCCTCTTGTCTCTGCCTCCCGAGTGCTGGGATTACTGGCATGAGCCACCACGCCCAGCATTATGGTATGCGGTGTTGATTGTTGGTGGGCGTGAGTCTCCACGCCCAGCATTATATGTGGTTACGGGGGATCGAACTCAGGACCTTGCACTTGCGAGGCAGATGCCGGAACCACTGAGCTAACCTTCCGGCCCATGGCCTTAAATTTTTATTTTTAAGTTTATTTGTTGTTACTGTGTTTGTGATGCATAATAATTATATACATTTTGGGGGATTGATACATTTACATATATGATATCTTGTTATTTTTGAGATAGGATCTCACCTCCTAATTCAGGTTGATCTTGAAATGATCATGTAGCCCAAAGCTGGCCCCAAATTCATGGCAAGCTTTCTGTGCTAGCCTCCTGAATGTTGGGATTACAGATGTATATAACAATGACAAACACAAAGCAGAGTAGATGTTATTTATGAGTTATACAGCAACTATAATGTCACTTAAACAGAAAACTTTGGCCAGTGGTTGTTTTACTTAATCCTAAACACATGTGGCATAAATAATTTGATAGTTTCCAAAGAAAATAGCAAGTGTAAAATACCACGTAAAATTTTTCTTAGAGGATTATTTGGGACTGGAACTCAGATCATTTATAGCACAAGAAAAACAAAATGTTTCATTCAATGATTAAAAACAAGAAAACAAAGCTTATGTATATAGCGGTAGGGGACTTGGGGGAAAGGGGAATGGGAAAAAATGAGAAGTACATAGTGTTTTGTACTGGTACAAATTCTCAAAGTCCATTGTGATCATAATGTATATATAAAATGTACCAATAAAATCAATTTTTAACAAATGTTTCTAGGGACTGGAAATTTAGCTCAATGGTTCCAGTGCCTGCCTCGCAAGTGTAAGGTCCTGAGTTTGATGCCAGTAACCATTTATCACAATGCTGGGTGTGGTGACTCATGCCCACAAGCAATCAGTACCACACACAACAGTGCCAGGCATGATGGCTCACGCCTGTAATTCCAGCACTCAGGAGACAGAGGCAGGAGGATTGCTGAGTTTGAGGCTTGCCTGGGCTACATGGTGAGCTCAGGGCCAGCCTAAACTACAAAGAGAGACCCTGTCTCAAAAACAAAAACAAACAAAAAAAGGACAGGAAAACAAAACATATATACTATCAGTGTAAGCAATAATATGGAAAATGCAGTTTTCATATGTGAAAACTGCCTAGGGTGTGACATTTGAAGCAAAGATTATTTTTACATGAGATTTTAGCCAAAAGGCCAAGAAGTGATCAGATTATTTTTGTTGTAGAGTTCCACTGGTATTTTCATTACAATTATATAGGAATTTATTTCTGATGTTATCATTTAGGTTTTGTAAGCAAGTACACAGCTCATATGAAAATGTTAATGTTTACTTTAGATATACAATATGTACTAACAATGCAGTACTTTATTTTATTGACATTTTATGTTCCTGTTAGCTACACATTGGGTAATATAACAAGAACCTCCACAAAACAGCAATACCAGTGAGATGTCAGTTATGTCCTACAAAACGGCCAGGAAAGCAAAACACATGTATTTTCAGTGTAAGAGATATGTATGTATAAAACAGCTCTTTTCATGTGTGATGACTGCCTTAGGTGTAAAAATTATTTTTTTCTGTATAGCACTATTAGTAGTTTATTGTAGTTCATATAGGAACTTATTTGTCTTTCCTTTTTATCCTTTGTACACCAAAAAAAATTTATACTGAAAATTTTGATGCTTTTTATAAACACTCAATAAGTACAAAAAGTCAGTGCTTTATTTTGACATTTTTCATGTTAAATATTCATTGTTTAATATAACTCAAAGTTAAAATTAATTCATCAATAAAAATATTCTAAAGAATAAACATGGATATTATATACCCCCAATAATCTGCCTTTATGACAAAATTGGCATTATGCTCCATGGCTCTGGGTATGATATCATTATTACTCACCTTTCAGTGACAAGCCACCCCTTGGATTCATTCAAGAAAGGGTCCTGGGAGTTAATCTAGACTATGGTCCATGGTTTCTTCTAGTGGAGACACAGCCTCTCCCGACCCGATAGACCCTTGCTTTGTTGGGCTTTGGTGGGTAGAGATGAAGACTGACAAGCTCTGACCACCACACTGCTCTTTCAAATCCACACTCCATGGCTAATAAGCTTTCTTTACCACTATATACCTCACAATAAATGGGTTTCCCTATTTCTTTATTGCCAGCTTTGAGACCAGGATCTCTTTCTTTCCCTGTTTCTGACCTAATGGATGGGAAATTGTTATCAGTATCTGCATGACTTCACATTAGTACCATTTTTCTTCTTTCAATGAATACTGTTGCATAGAAGCACTATTATATTCATAGATGTCTTTTGATGCTGTAATGGTTTATATCTACATGTCCCTGTAAACCTCCTGTACTCATGGGGGGGGCGGGGTTCATGGGGTAGGTAGGGAACAGGAAAAAATGAGAATTAAATTGGATCATATACTGGTACAAATTCCCAATATTGAGTGTGATCATGATGTATACATAATGTACCAATAAAGATAAAAATCAATTTTTAAAAAATGAACTGCCTTTCCTCCTCAGAGTTCTGCATGTTGGGTATTTTGTCGCAATAATAAAAAAATAATTACGGGAGACACTATACCTACCTTCTGTGTCCTCTTGGTTGCTGAAGCCTTTGCAGGTAGATAGCCCTACTTCAGCCACCAAATTATCGTGGCTAAACCTGAGCCTATTCAGCACTCACAACTGTTTCACTTCTGAAGAAATTCCTTACATTTCAGTATCACACCTGTGAGCACAACCACTTGTTATCCTCATCCTCTGATTCCCTCATAACTTCAGTCCCACATTTCTGCTCTTTGACTTTGTTACATTCAGTATTTCTTTCTCTCAAAGCCACTCTTTTTTTGCCTCATGTGACCATCAAGCTTGGTCATCTGAACAAGTTTCTTAGTAAGATTTTCATTTCTCTACCCTACTTTAAGATTTATCTAGTGATTAAATAAAAAGAAAACAGCAACAAAAACCAACTCTAGGTTAGAGATCTTTAGTCAGATGTGTCTGATGTCCAGTGGCAGCTAAAATTCTTGCTAACCGTCAATCTGAGAAACTTAATCTTTCTGAATTGCATGAATGGCTACATGTGCCCTGTGTGTATATGCATAAGAGGAGTGTGTATTGCCTCATTCATTTTTCAATAAGGACACAGAGACTACTCTAGATATTCCAAACAAAGAAAGATTTAATGCAAGGAATTGTTAAAAAGTTGCAGGGAGGTTTGTAGATGCATAAGAGAAAAAGTGCATGTACCCAGAGATCAGGAAGTTACTACCAATCTTGATCTAGTGATGCAAAAGGGAGAAAAGGTATTACTCAAAGAACCAGAAGCTGGAGCCTACGAATCTGCACTGGCTTATATTGTTGATGCTGCTGGTATTACTGGAATGCTGGCATCATGTCCCACTGTGATGAAGAATGAAACCAGGGATGGAGGAGATAGGGTGCAAGCAGATTTATTTTAAAAATGTAAAGGCAAGAAA
This sequence comes from Thryonomys swinderianus, assembly GCA_004025085.1. Classification (NCBI taxonomy): domain Eukaryota; kingdom Metazoa; phylum Chordata; class Mammalia; order Rodentia; family Thryonomyidae; genus Thryonomys; species Thryonomys swinderianus. The sequence continues at coordinate 5,164 of PVIC010023414.1, read as the reverse complement.
GTAAAAGATAGGAAAGGAAGTAAAGCTCCTATTAGCCAGGAAGGGGTTCAGTGCACCTCAAGTAGGGTCTTTGAGAGTTTTTAAGGGGTTTAGAAGGGAGTTTGGGGCATCATGTGAGTAATATGATCTCTACCCTAGAACAGACTATTCAGGGTTCTGTTTTGTTTTGTTTCGTTTGAGACAGGGTCTCACTTTGTAGTTCAGGCTGACCCTGAGCTCACTATGTAGCCCAAGCAAGCCTCGAACTCACAGCAATACCCTTGCCTCTCTGCCTTCCAACTGCTGAGATTATAGGTGTGAGTCACTACGCCTGGCATTGTGGTATGTGGTTAATGGGGATTGAATTTGTGCTTGCCAGGTAGATGCTGGAACCACTGAACTAAATCCCCAGCCCCAGACTACACGGTTTTAGGGTCAAATCTATGCAGTGTTTACGCAGGGGCCATGCAGGCCTCGTGAACCCTTGAGCCAGCAGCTTGCCTGATCACGCTCTGCAGAGGTCCTGAGCAGATGAAGGACTTCTGGTAATGCTTTTGTAAGGTTCCGGGAGGGCTGTGACTCAGCAGACTCCGTTTTGGGCTTCCTGTCTCCATTCTGAGACCATTATCCTTACTGTCTAATAGAATCCTAACTTCTGTTTCACTAATTCCTCACATATTGGAATCACCTTCACTTTTGCTAGGCAGGAACCACTGTTGCTGCTGTTGCCGCAGGTGCTGCCAGAAACAGAAGGGCTTTTCCCCTTCTCCTACCTTCAGACTTAACAGGAACCAACTCCCTGACAAGCACACGTGAGAACTGTGGGCTTCATTTTCCCACAATGGGGGGACAGTAGAAGAGTGAAGATGAGAATGAGCACCAACAGGAGATATCTGCCACACTTACTCAGACTCGTCACGGCTCTTATTTGCAAGTGATGAAACTTAAAGTGGTGTAGGCAAAAAGGAAGTGTGTTACTTCCTTAGCTAAAATACTCCACGGGCAGATTTGACTTCAGGCGTAGGTAAGTACAGGTAAAATGGTGACTGATAGCAATCAGTCACCTGGGTCTCTGGGTCCCTGCGCTCTGCTTTCCTTCAGTTGGCGTCATTCTTGGGAAGGCTGCTCCTTCCCACTGGCAAGACGTCCACCAGGTCTATACTCTATCAACAATGTTGCCTGAAATTATTGTGTGGCTGTGTGGTACTGGGGATGGAACCAGAACCCAGGACCTTTGCACTGACCTACATCCCCAGCCCTTTGTTCATTTTGAGACAAGGTCTTGCCAACTAAGTTGGCCAGGCTGGACTCAAACTTACAAGCCTCTTCCCTGAGCCTTCCAGAGTGTCGGACTTACAAGCATGTACCAACACACCTGACAACCATTTCTAAAGAAATAGAAACCATCATTTTTTAAACCTGAGAGATGAAATTCAAATTTTAGTTTTCAATTTATTTGTATTTTTTAATTTTTTTTTGAGACAGGGTCTCGCTTTGTAGTTCAGGCTGGCCCTAAACTCACTATGTAGCCCAGGCAAGCCTCGAACTCAGCAATCCTCCTGTCTCCACCTCCCGAGTGCTGGGATGACAGGCGTGAGCCACCATGCCTGGCATAGGTGTTATTATTTTTATCGACAGGGAGTGATTACATATTTTATGAGATATAATGTGATGTTTTGATATATGTATACAACATGAAATTATTAAGTCAAACTAGTTAACATGTCCTTCGTTTTACTTACCTATCATGTATATGATCAGATATTTAAAATTTATTCTCTTACTTTGAAATACTAGCATATTATTTTTAAATATAGTCACTTTGGGCCAGAAATTTAGCTCAGTGGTTCCAGTGCCTGCCTAGCAAGCGCAAGGACCCTGATTCGATTCCCGGTAACCCCATACAACAATAGTGGATGTGGTGACTCATGCCCACTGGCAATCAATGCCACATACCACAGTGCCAGGCATGGTGGCTCACATCTGTAATCCCAGCACTCGGGGGGCAGAGGCAGAAGGATTGCTGAGTTCAAGGTTTACCTGGGTTCAGCCTTGCCTGCGCTACATAGTGAGGTCAGGGCCAGCCTCAACTACAAAGTAAGACTTTGTCTCACAAAAATAAATAAATAAATATAAATAAATAAATAAAGTCACTTTGCTGTTTAATAGATCTCAATACTTACTCCCCTCTCTGGAAATTTGTACCCTTTGGTCAACAACCTCTCATTCCTTCCTTGTGCATCCACACCCCCGGTTCCTAGTAACTATCATTCTACTGTGTGCTTTCATAAATTCACCTTGATTAGATTTTTAACATATGACTGAGATCATGTGGTATTTGGGGTGGTGTTTTGTGTGTGTGTGTGTGTGTGTGTGTGTGCACGTGCACGTACGCCTGGCTTATTTCACTTAGTACAGCACCCTCTAGTAAAGCTTTTTTTTTTTTTGGTCACAAACCACAGTATTTCTCCTTATTCAAAACTGAATAATATTCCATTGTGTATATGCACTGGTTTTTTTTCCCCCCTTTAGTTTTTTGAGACAAGGTCTCTCTGTAGTTCAGACTGCCTCTGAACTCACTACGTAGCCCAGGCTGGCCTTGAACTCACAGCAATCCTCTTGCCTCTGCCTCCCTAGTGTTGGGATTACAGTCATGAGACACCACACCTAGCACTGTGGTATGTGGTACCGATTGAAATGGACCTGAGCTACCACACCCTGGATTGTGATACGTGGTTACCTACTGCAGATAGAACTAGGGACCTTGCAGTTGCAAGACAAATCTGCAACCACTAAGCTAAATCCCCAGCCCTGGACCATATCTTTTTATCCACTATTCAACCACTGATGGACACTTAGACTGAATCCATATCTTGGCTACTATGAATAATGCTGTGATGAACATGAGAGTTCAGATGTCCCTTTGTCATACTGATTTCAGTTCTTTTCTCTGTATCCAGGAGATGCATGCAGTGTATCTAGGGGCTAAATCAATAGCAGGATTGTGGGATTGTATTATAATTCTGTTTCAGTTTTGACCAAACTCCATACTACAAAACTAGAAACTTTAACCTCATATCACTTTATAGCTACTGTCTATTCTCTTTCCAAATGCCTCAAACTGGGTGTGGTGGCACATGCCTGTAATCCCAGCACTCAGGAGGAGGAGGCAGAAGAACTTCTGTGAGTTTGAGGCCCAGCCTGGACTACATAGTAAGGCCGTGTCTCAAAAAACAAAACACAAACACCAAAATAACCCTCCCAATATCTCAGAAGAGGGTTCTGCATGAACTTACTCTACTTTCTCATTTTTTATTTGCTCAATTGAATTGCAGCTTCTGCCTCCATTTTCTTGTTTATACAAATTGAATCATAGTAATTTGGCTTTCTTCCCTTGGATTTCTTTCATAATATTACTGTTTCCTGATTCTTCACTTATCCTTTGATTCCTCCTGAGTTTCCTTCTATTAAGTAGAGGAAAGGAGATTTATTAAGTCATCTACCAGGAAAACTACAATATAGAAACAATACTCATATGTAATAGAGGATAAAGCTAATTTTGCTTTACAAGTGTCAATATATCCAGAATTTGAGAGGCTGAGGCGGGAGGATCATTGTGAGTTCAGGCCAGTTTGGGCTACATAGTGAGTTAAAATCCAGCCTAAAGTTCATGGTGAGACCCTGTCTGAAAAACATCACAGAAGAAAGACAGAAGAAGAGAAAGAATAAGGGTTGTCAATAGAGATGAAAACTCTGCTCTTCTATGTAGATGATTTAGGTACCAACTGCTTAGTAATGCTCAGCAGTTGGCCTACCAAATCCAATAACATAAAGTGATTAGTCTTGGTAAGTAACTGGATAGATTTGCTTCTAATTCAAGTTTTTCACAATAGTTCCAATGTAATACTTTAAAATTGCTGTCTCAGAATAATCCACATTAATCAGAACCATTCACAGCATCCAAAATGGTCAACAGGTTATTGGTTGCTCTTCTGCCTTGAAGAATATCAGTAGGGAGGAAATAACAGAGAAAGGATGGGCAAAGAACACCTGTGAGTCACCCATGGGTCAGGAGCCTTTGCAGACCTAGGAGTAAATAACAAATTCAGGAAGATGGTTGGAACATCAGGGTGTAGATAACCATGTAATCTGGGCACATTCCTTTTTGGGCTCTACCTAATTAGATTCCTCTCCCGATCCCTATCATACTGTCTGTGTCCCTCTGTTAACCTGAAGATATTTCCCTGGTAACTTGCAGATATTTCCTGAATAATAAAACAGCCTCATCAATGAAATTGGGGGACCAAGATTCTAAAGGCCCTTTTGTAAACAGATGCTGTTTCTGGATTTTTTTTCATTTGCTCAAGCAAAAAATTTAAATCAGCTTTCCCCCCACAATTCCATAGGCCAGCCAGTCAGCTGGTCATTAATATCTGTGAATTCTAACTCCTAAACATTCATTAAACCTATACAAATTTCTCCATCCCTAATTTCAATGTTCTATCCAAAGCCATGGTCATGTCCCACCCACACTACCTTAATTGCTTCCTAACTGGTCTTCACATTTCCAGTTTTGCTAGCCTATTTTCCCTCAGGAGCCAAAAGTGATCTTCTAAAGTTTAAGGGTGAACATGCCATTCTCCTACTTCAAATCCTTTGCTAGTTTTCCATTGGTTTAGAGTTCATAACTCTTAGCCTAATAGACAAGGCCATCCTTGACTTGCACCTTCCTACACTCAAAGTTCTTATGCCTTTCTTCTCCTCCATTGCACCATCACACCTATTTTAGACCTTTTTCAGTTGTGGCTGAGTATCACATACTTGGGAATTTATAGAGAATAAATATTTTGTCAGCATATAGTTCTGGAGACTGGAAGGTTCAAAGTCAAGAGGTTGTATCTAGTGAAAGCCTCCTTGCCAGTAGGAACTCTGCAAGGTTGCAGGATGGCTCAGGGCATCACATGGCAAGAGGGTGGACACATAAGAAACAGAGACCACCTGGCTTCTATAACAGACTTACTCTCCAGACAGCCCAATACTCCATTAACTCATGAATGGATTGATTACCCATTTATAGAAGCAGAAGCCTTATGCCTTTAGAGTTTTTAATAAAAATAATGATTTTATTTTAATAATAATGATTTTGAATAAAAATGATTACACTCCTTGTGGAGAGTTGGTGCAT
>PVIC010023413.1:0-26888 GCA_004025085.1 Thryonomys swinderianus | reverse complement strand
AGACAGGGGGACATTGTCATTTTAAAAGTCTCTCTCAGAGATTATACAGGTAAAGTGAAATAATGATCTTGAAAATATTTTAATATGCAAGAAAATAGATTTTCTATTTGATAGAAATATCAAATATCAATTGACTACAATTAATATCAATTTGATTAACTGTCTAAATTTCGGTGCAGAAATTTAAGTGAAAGCGTTGCCTGGCTCTCACAGCCAAGCAATACATTTTCATTGCAGAATAGGACAGATATATCCCTGGGTGGGAGAACGAAGCAAAAGAGAAGTGGTAGATAATATAGAGATTAGTGGGGACTGACTTACATACACACAAGTGCTTCATGCGTTTGCACTTAGACACTCACCAGCTATTTATGAAGAACCCAGGCCTTACTTGGTAGCATACTATGTAGTTAGGTTGACACAAAAATTTTAAAGCATAGTCTCTGCAAAGTTACAGAGAGGGAATCTCGGTTTCCACGTATTAAGAAAAAGGTGTGAAACATCAGAAAGGCAGCCTGAAAAGAAAGTGATAGGGTTTTAGAAGACAGGAGTTTCTCCTGACTGGGGTGGTCAGGAAGGATTTCTTGGCTTTCGAGTTGAGATCTGAAAGATGTAGAGAATTTGAATAATGGGAATTTTTAAGGCAAGGCATGGAGGATGGAATGGATACAGGTGCAGGTGCTGGAAACCCCATCATCTGTGATGTTTCCACACAGAAACTGTAAAGCAATTTCCAACTTTCCTTCTGTGTAGATGGCAAATACAGAAAATATCCTTTGAGTGATTGTTGCTTCCTAGTCTTTGAGATCAAGCAAAATTGCAGTTGGATATAGGCCCAAGCCTTAGTGGTGGTTCTGGATTCATATTAAGAACCGTGGCGGGTGATGTCAGCCTCTGAACCACTCATCACACAGTTGCATGGGGTGGGTAATCACGGTGGCGAGGAGTTGGCACTGTTGGCAGGTGCCCGCAGAGGGAAGGAGAGAGACAGTGGTCAGCAGAACAGTGGAGACGCACAGCGCTTATGGCCGAGGGCATTGCATTCTGTAAAAATACTATCACTAAATTAAAAATGCAAGGCTCACAACAGTGAAGAGACTTTCATGAATAAAGGTAAGGACTGTGTAGGCAGTCACCCTGGGCATCCCTGGATCCAGGACTCGCACAGGTATGAAAATTCATGAATGCTCAACACCCTTATATAAATAAAGTGGCATAGTATTTGCCTATAGCATATGCACACCTTAAAATATTCTTTGAATCATGTCTAGATTACTCATGCCTAATGGGTAAATGCCACGCAAATAGTCATTACGCTACTGTTTAGGGAAAAGTGACAAGAAAAATCTGTAACTATTCCATATAAATGCAGTGTTTCCTCATATATTTCATCCTTAGTTGGTTAATTTTCGAATGTGGAAGCCAGAGATATTGAGGGATAAACTTGAAAGAAAAACACAAAACTGGTAACAGAAAGAGTGTGTATGTGTGTGTAAGAATTTGCAAAATGCACAGGGCTGGAGAGGGTATCTCTTCACTAAGCACACACACCTGGGGCTGCTGTGAACAGGCATGTTTAGGATTTCTGCTTTTACCTCACAAAAAGTGGTCCTCTTGATGGTGTCAGCCATTCCCATTCATGAAGTCTTGAATCTTGGAAGGTTAAAACCTTGTCTTCTTTTTATCTGATCCTCAAACAGCCTTTGGTAGGCTGGACCATTTCTGTTCTGCTTTCGTTTCTTTCTTGAGACAGGGTCTCGCTTTGCAGTCCAGGCTGGCCCTGAGCTCACTATGTAGCCCAGGCAAACCTCGAACTCAGCAATCCTCCTGTCTCTGCCTCCCGAGTGCTGGGATGACAGGCCTGAGCCACCACGCCCGGCCAGAATATTCATTTTTATTCTGGCTCATAACCCAAAACGTCAATAGCCTTAAATAGATTGAAATAATACATATTATGTAATCTTAGCATTAAGTTAGAAATCAGCAACAGAAATACATCAATTAAAACTGCAAATGTTTTGCAGTTATACATTGTGCTTCTAAATAACTCAGGGGTCTATGAAGTAATCACAAAAGAAATGAAAACATTTAAAAAATTTTTATTTTCATTAGTACATGTTTGCAGCACACAGTGATTACACACCTCCTGGGGTGTTGACACGTGGACATAGCACCTCTTAACCCCGCCCCCCCGCCCACTTTCTCCAAACCCCTCCCTCGGGCTATCGCGGTGTCTCTCCACAAGCCCCACCTCCTGGTCTTCTCTGCTGGTTGCATCCGGTATTTGACTTTGGATGTTGCTGTTCTCGGCCTTTGGCTGTGACTCGTGCCTGCCGACTGCCCGCTCTCTCCGCGCCTCACAGCTCGGGACAGCGGCCTTCTCCCGACTCCTCGGTGTGTCTCCGGCCCCCACGCCCGCCTCACTTTCAGAATCACGCGTCCAGCACCCCACGGCTCTGCAGTGGAACTCGTCGCACTTTTGCTGGTAGTTCGTTGGCTCGCTCTCCACGTCATTACCTTTGTGAACGCATCACCAGATACCACTGAGTGGGTAAGTTACAAAGAAAGGAGCTTTGTGCTCGCTTCGGCAGCACATATACTAAAGAAAGGAGCTTTATATATTTTATATATCGCGGCTTACAATTCCGGTCCTACAATGAGGAACTGCATCTGGTGATGATCTTCCTAGCAGGAGCCCCCAGGCCAGGCCAGGGCACTACGGAGCCAAAGACAAGTGTTGCCCATGTGGGTATCTTCTTATAAAACTACTGGGACTCAATCAACATGGGCCCCACTCTGCTGATTTTGTCTCATTATTTGCCGAGGGGCGTCTGAAACCCAGAGTCACACTGAGCTTCCCCCCACCCCCCCTTACAGGCTAACTTGCAACGTGAGTTTTGGAAGGGAGGAATCATAACAACTGCCCACTCCTGTGCTCACTGCAGAACTCCAGCTGCTGCTCTTTGCGCTCCCCTCCATCCTCCCGCAGCCTGTCCATCCCCAGTGCTTGTCCATTCTGTGTGGACAATACCTTCTGACCCTGTCTACTTCTGTCAACCACCACTGTCTCCGCCATTTCTCACTTCACCTAATGACAAAGCTCAGTGCACTGCCATGAATTAAAAGGGCCCCACCCTCCCCGCGGGTATCCCCAGTGATCTTGCAGAAGCATCCAAAGACGAAGTGGTCCTCTCCTGGAACCCCCCCCCTTTACCCAGGAGCCCAGATCCTTTGCGATGACCCGGAAGACACCATGAGACCTGGCTGGACCAGCTCCTACAATTCTATCGCTTGTCGTCTATCGCTGTTATTTAGAAGGGCTAATGTAACTGCTATTATTCTGGGTTTCAAATTAAATCATCCTTCATCAGCCTTACTAGACCTGCAGAAAGTTACCCGAGAAGTTAGCTAAGTAGGCATTACTGGTGCAGCTGAGTTGGATAAAAGCAATTTTCTGATTTTTTTCCAAATTAGTTTGTGTGTTTTAACTGTCAGAAACAGTCTGATGGCTCGTTGTGTCTGCTGGCTTCTTCCCATGTTATGACCCTCATAACATAATTTCTCCCTCTCTGATTTGAAATTCTCATTTTGCACACCCACTATCCATCTAGTCCTGTTTCGTAGCATTAAACACAAACACAAGTACATCGCGTTAAACACAATGAGTGTGCAGTCAGGGTCCTGTATTAGACTGAAGGTTCTCATGCTTAATACATGCCATTGGCTGACACATGCTGTTCACTTAACTAATATTCTGCCTCACAAAGACAGAACACGGCACAGAGGAGGTGTTCAAAAATTGTTAAAACTGGGCCAGAGATTTAGCTCAGTGGTTCTGGTGCCTGCCTGGCAAGCACAAGGTCCTGAGTTTGATCCTGGGTAACCATATACCACAATGGTGGGCATGGTGGCTCACACCTGTAATCCCAGCACCCAGAAGGCAGAGGCAGGAGGATTGCTGTGAGTGTGAGGCTTTCCTGGGCTACATAGTGAGCTCAGAACCAGCCTGAACTGCAAAGTGAGACCCTGTCTCAACAAACAAAACAAACCATAAATTGTTAAAACTGTTACTGAATGTTGTTAATATTCTAATTAACGACTGGAGTTGAATATGAACATTATTTTAACATCTTCATAATATCTCTCAGAACAAGTGAAACAACGACAACAAGCTGGCAGGTATTTATCTTGGTAGTTTGCCCACCCCGCTCCCTACCCTCAGGACCCACCGTCTGGCATTTAAAGCTTACATTCTCCCCCCCACCCAGTTTTTATTTTCTATCAGCACATCTCTGCAGCTGTGGCCTGTACTCCCGACATGCTTCATTAGAAGTGAACTGGATGGATTTGGAGAGTTTGAAGACGGTTTTGTTTCTTTCTTTCCTGAGTAAAGGTCGCATGTTTAGAGGTCAGGTAGCAGACCTTCTGACTTTGAACTTGAAGTATCTAAAGAGCCTGAGAGTCATTTTATAGTAAGTAACTTTCTTTTCTATGATAGATGCAGCCCATGTGAGAGCCTGGGGTCACTTATTCCTCATAGCTCCCCCAGTTCCAGCTGCTCTGCCTTAGTAAAACAAGAACTGAGCATCTCTTATTTTTAGGAGACCAGCATGCAGACTTATTTCCAGATTCATAGCTTTCAGACCCAAATGATAGGTTAACTAGGTCAGCGTCCCAATCCCGGTTTAGCAAACTCAAAATAAGAGTTTATTCTCTTAACTGCCAAAATAGCAAAAAAAGTGGAAAAAAATATTTGAAAGTTGCAACTTCTTGATGCTGGCCACATTGTCCTGGCTTAGAGGTGTGTGGCGGCTCCTCCACCAGGTGTGGTGGGCGCAGGTGCTCAAGCCACATCGGTTGGCCTTCTTTGGCTTCTGCAATCTTTTTTAAACGTGGTGACATCTATAGGTGGCAGAACCCTCTAGCCTTAAAGGTGTTCCTGGCACATTGCCGAGAACTGGCCTGTGGCAGGAAGTTAAATAAAACATCCTACATAAATTATAATGAGGCACATTGGTCCTAATACAGAAACCATGCATTTGGAAATATACTCATAAGAAAAAACACATTTTTCTTTCTAATTCTGCTTGTAGATGATGCTAGTAGCTTCGTTAAGGAAACACCACTGCCATCTCTGAGAGCAGCATTAACATATGCGACCTTGGTCTCCAAAGCACACTACAAGCCAAGTTCTTGGCCCTCAGTCTTTACTGTTGACATAAATAGTACACGAGTGACCTCAATTAAAACTATCAGGCCATGAGAGTAATGAGCAATTCAGACAGATGCTCTTTCCTTCCACACAGGCCCTCCCAGTCTCCTGGCAAGGCCTCCTCAGGTGATGTGAACTCCTTGGTGCTGATACCATGTCTGGAGTTGCTGATAAATACCAGCTGGGGACACCAGTCAAACATGCAGATAAGAAGTTACCTAAGCAGGCATTACAGGTGCAGCAGAATTGGATAAAAGCAATTTTCTAATTTTTTCCAAGTTAGTTTGTGTGTTTTAACTGGCAGTCTGATGGCTCATTGTGTCTGCTGGCTTCTTCCCATGTTATGACCCTCATAACATAACTTTTGCCTCTCTGATTTGAAATTCTCTGAAAGCTCATTGGTGACTTTCTAATATTTAAATCTGATGGTCTATCCTTTGTTTTCTTTTTTTTTCACTCAACAGATGAGCAGTTTCTTAGTTACCTTGCAATACAGGGAAGGTTTGTACTCATCCAGAATTCATAGATTGAAATTGAACTCTCAAGGTGATAGGATTACATTGGATAGAGCCCTCATCAATGGGATTAGTGCCCATGTTAAAGAGGCCTCAGAGACCTGCCTTGTCCCTTCTGTCCAATGAGGGCCCAGTAAGAAAATTCCATTTGTGGATCAGAAAGCAGCTGTCATCAGACACTGACTCTTCTGGGGCCTTGATCTTTGCTTCCTCAGCCATAGGAATTGTGAGAAATAAAAATCTATGCTATTTTTTTTTCTACTAGCTTGGACAGTCTTTCTCTGTTGCTTTTTGTACATTCTCCAACATGGTCTTGCGTCTGCCTCTCTTTCATCTTCTCAGTTTCACCTTCTTTGCTGTGAGGTCCTTCTGTATCATGACTTCTGCATATTTCTCTCAACTTTAGTGGAGCCAGAATCCATCCTTGGGACAAAAATGTCCATATCTCTTATTGTATGATGCTTCCGTGGCCTAAGAAGTATTTTGTGTTAGACTAGTTTTTGTTACCATGACCTAGTAGATGAGAAAAACAACTTAATGGAGGAAAAGATTTATTTTGGCTCACTGCTTCAGAGGTTTCAGTTCCTGGCTGGCTGACGCTAAGGCAGAAATGTCACGGTGATAGGGCATAGGGGAACAAAGCTCCTCACCTTATGGCAACCAGGAAGCAGCATGAGAGACCATGGGAAAGAGCCAGAGAGAGGGGTCAGGAACAGCATATGGTTCCCAAGGTCACACAACCTTGATCTACATTCTTCAATTAGGCCCCACTTTTCGGTCATCTGCTTTCAATAACGGTATCAAATTGTGGTGCCATTAGTGAGTGAATCCTCACCTGAATCCTATCTACTTGTCAGATTTTTCTAGAAATAGTTATGATGCATTGTGTGCCTTTACCATACCAGGTAGTGTGTCATGTTTCTAATCTAGCACACTGCCTAGTATTATTATCCTCTTTTACAAGTAGCTGTGGGGCACCCTTTAAAAAGGAAAGAAGAAAAGTTTGCCCTAAATTCCACCATGGTGGTGGAGCTGAGGTACCAGCTAATATGTACGTGTCAACAAAATCTGCACTTTACATACCAGAGGTCTTGGTGCCCAGAGACTGAGTTATGTCCTTTCATGGACAGATAGGCCAGGGTTTAAGGAGTATCTCAACTATCTATGACTTCTCTAATATTCAGGGTTTTAGTTAGAAGATGGGGGGATATGATACTACCTGCCTTATAATATTATGGCCATGAAGAAACTTGGTATAGTATTTGGTACACAGTTATCACTTAATTTTTTGAAATTATTATTATTTTTTTTATCATGGGTTGCTCCTATTTCTAATCTAAAAGTCTTTTTTGTAGGCTAAGAAATCATATTTTTTCCACCATTATTATAACTGTGATACCTTCATTCTAGGTAATTTAATTTCAATTACAGTAGAACACCATTAAAATTTGATTATCCCTTTGTTTTGTGCTAAATGTTCTCAGTTGTGTATTTGTTCACCACAATGGGTTTTATGTTAATTTTGGGGGGACTATAGGCACTACTGAGATGTAACATTTCATCCTTCCCTACTTTCAGGGAGACACAGGAGCAGAATGAAGAATGAAAACTCCGTGCAGGGCTGTGCAGCACCTTCAGGTGAGAGGAAGAGGCTGCATGTGTCAAGAACGCTCCTTCCAAGGGCATTGCTTCCCCCAAACTCTGAAGCCTGTCCCAACCTGTCAAGTGAACTTTGTGGACCCCAGCTTGTCAGATCCAGATCCCTGTAGGTCTCTGTTATGAAGACACTGGAGACAGAACATTATAAATTCATGCCAGAAGCTTACTCAAAATTCAGATTTAACAGATTAGCTTCTAGAAAGTTTTCCTAAGTTTGTCAAATAAACGATTTCAAGTCCTACTCCTTATTTTAAAGTTAATAATTAATTTTAATTAGTATATAATGTTCACATTCCTCATGCAAATTTGCTACGTCTGTGACAGATTAACTAGTGGTCGGTGTCAGTGGAAACACCCAGCTGAATTGAGTCATTGTGGTCCTGGGTAGGGAAAACCCAGCTGAGGATTGTTGCCAGTGGCGTAAAAGGAGAACTGGAGGGGAAGATTGCGTGCTGCTGGGTTTCCTGGAGAAACTTGTCGAGGCTGGTTTTCCTGATAAGGAACTCAGCTGCTGTTGTCCTCATGGGAGCTCAGGTCCTGTCCATCGGAATGGCTACTCTTCTCCTCAGGGAAGCTCTGTGTCCTGGCTCCAGTGCAGACCCCTGAGCCTGGTGGCACAGACCTTCACCCTTCCTGGTACAGACTTTCCAGCTTCCACCACTACCTTTGGGCCTCCTGGGAGCAGATCCTTGAGGCAGACCTTGCCTGGGACATTGCTGTGGGCTGTAAGCTCATGGCTGGATTCTTCAGGTCTCTAGCATGTGGACAGATCTCTTGGATTCTTCTGTATTTGACTTTGGGTAAATATTATAAAATAATCCTATAAATTGTGTCTTATTTTAAATGTATCCCCCTGCATACCACTGACTACATCAATATATATGACACATCTTAATTCCTTTTATTATCCCTTCTCCTTCCCTCTATTTCTTTCCATTTGAGAAAGATCTAATGTCCTACTACCCATTTATCTTTTATTGAATGAACAATCTCAATGTGCCCCTTCACATTTGTGAAGGATCAGGAATCAAAATTATAGCAAAGCTAGGTAATAAAGTCGAATGTCTGACACTACCTGTAATAATACTCTTAATTGCAGACCACTCTCTGGAGTTTAACTTGCCCATGATCAGCTACAATCCAGAATATTACTTCAGTGCAATAAAGAATTAAGAAATTTTCAGAGAGAACCATCATGTAATTTTTATTATAGTACATTATTATAATTGTTCCATTATTATTTTTAATCCCTTATCATATCTAATGTATAGACTTTGTTAGGTTTGGAGGTCTAGGAAAAAACATGCATATATAGGGCTTGGTACAGTCTGACCCACAACTTTAAGCATCCACTATAGGTCTTGGGACATACTCCTCATGGTTAAAGGATGTCCTGCTGTTCCCACTATGCAATGAAAGGTAACTTTATAAATAGCTTTCATTAAAGGATTCTGCTGTTTTAAGGATCTTAAAGCACTTTTCTTGGTTTCTAGCTAAGACATTCATCTTACCAACAAACTTTGTTAATGTGTGGCAAGTTTTAAGTAACACATGACTAACACGGGGGTATGGTGATAGACTGTTTCTTTTGAACTTTTGTCCGTTGGTCTTATGCGGATGTGTCTCATGTCTCCGGTATTTCCTGTCAACCTTGTGTCACCAGGAGCAGACATGGGGACTGTGGCTGCAGACTTCTTCTTTCTACGCAGGTTGGATGACATAGACAAGCATCCTTACAGATCAGTATGTATGAAAAATAGGCCTTGCTTCTTCATACTGGGGCTGTTAGGAGGAAGTAAAGAAGGCTCCAACAAGACTGCTTTCACTTTTGAAATTCAGAAAGGTAAATTTCCAAAGGACTGGGAAACGACTCTTGTCTCCTGTATTGATATTTTCCTTTGAAAAATAAATGTCTTCTTGCATTATTTAAATAGCACATAATGAAGTACTAGGGGCTCTCAGTAACTTGTACCCAAGCACTGGTGATGAGCTGTAGGCCTAGAGGGCTGTGGAGAGGAATTGTCTCTTGGAGCAGGAGACAGGAAAAACAACAGAGAGAAGACACAGACCCAGGGTGGGAGGAAGAGAGGAAGTGTTTAACATTCAGAATTTGTCCACAGCCGATAATTTATTGGAACTCATCTGTAACAAGGCCTGGCACTGATTTATAAGTTGATTTGAAAAATAAATAAAAGTGATAGAAACCTGCATTTGGTTTTAATGATAGACTGTTGCAGCGTGAAAAGTAAGGATATGAAACATTGCAAGGAAATTAGATATTATGCCCTGCAGACAATTGCAGCTACCAGCCCATTAATTGTTAGATATTTATTATTAAAAATTTCTTTTCATGAGTGACTGCAGAATATTTGTGCTACTCAAGCCGTTGAGTTCTGACATGAATGAAGTGTGAGGAGCTCATTTATTTCTTTGCTTGTGTGTACGTGTGTGTGTGTGTGCATGTGTGTAAAACTGACAAGGCAGCTGACCAAAATAGGTTATGGATCTCTTTATAGCAAAAACACAAAAATAGAAGGATTTTCCTCCTAAGAACTCAGAATTAGGAATGTGGGAGCACTTGTCACTTCTGACACCACCACCACCATCATGATTGTTGTTGTCATCGTCATCTTCTTTAACCCACGTATGACTCCAAGGATAAGTACAAATTAGGTCTTTCTATACAGAAAACACAACTCAAAGTCACTGGAAAGAGTGTCTCGGGAGGACCCAACTTTTGAATTAAAAAGTAATTGTGTTACCTTACCAGAATCTTATTTAAAATAATTTATTTTTGTCTGAAAGATGTAGAGAGTTGCCACTTGACCACATCACAGGTTAAATTATGACATGCAGTGTGTGCAGTGAGAAGAGGAAAGCATATACTCTTCTAGTAAAATCGCATCTAGAAATCATTTTCTTAAAAATATAAATAATGTGCCCCTTTTCTCAATGATAAACATTTACTCTTTATAGAGTGATGAAAATTACTCATCATTAAAGACTAATGTAAATACTTCTTGTTGCATTTTTATTCATATTTAAAAGTTTATATTTCTGGTTCCCTTATTTGGCATTTAGTTTTTGAAAGATGCTATATTTGACAGATTCCTACTCATCTTAAATATGTAATTGACTGGTTAAGATATATATTTATTTATTAAATCAGAAGACAATGTATACCCAGTTTTAATTCATAATTTGCTTTTAGGGTCATTTTTAGCTTTTCTACCCTGCAGTGAGGAAATACAGGGAAAAGATTTTCAGTGACAATTGTCAGTAGGGTGAAGGAAGAATTAGTCATGCCAATATATTTTTTAAAAATTGATTTCACTATACATTTGGTGTATTTTATATGTACATTATGATCACATTCAACAGAGTTTGTACCAGTACATGACACATCTTGATTCTCATTTTTTCCATTCCCCTTCTCTCTCTACAATCCCAAATACCATATACATAAGCTTTGTTTCCTTTTTTTAGCCATCACACTTTTTCTTTCTCTTATTTACTCCTACCCCCTTTTCCTTTAGAACATTTTCTATTTCACAATATCCATCATATATTTTAGAACTCATTTAAACTTTCAGTTTCTCACACCAGATAAATGATATGGTATTTACAGATCTGTGTCCTATTTATTTCACTTATGAGTATGTCTTCAAGGTACATCCATTTGAGTATAAATGACTTGTTTATCATTCTTTATGGCTGAGTAATACTCCATTTTATTTTTATTAAAAAACAGAGACCACATCTTCTTTATCCAGTCTCCCAGTGATGGGCATTTGGGCTGTTTCCAAGATTAGCTATTACAAATTAAGCTGATATAAACATGGATGCACATATGCCACTGTGATATGAATTTTTTAATTCTTTCATGTATATTCCTAGCAGGGAAATAGCAGGGTCAAGTGGAACCTTGAGTCCTAGTTTTTTTTTTTTGAGACAGGGTCTTTTTTTTAGTTCAGGCTGGCCCTGAGCTCACTAGGTAGCCCAGGCAAACCTTGAACTCAGCAATCCTCCTGCCTCTGCCTCCCGAGTGCTGGGATTACAGGCTTGAGCCACCAAGTCCAGCATCTGTGGTATGAGGTACTGATTGCCAGTGGGCATACCACGCCCAGTACTGTTATATGTGGTTACCTGGGATTGAACCAGGGACCTTGCGCTTGCGAGGCAGGTGCTGGAACCACTGAGCCAAATCTCTGGCCCTTGAGTCCTAGTTTTTTGAGGAATCTCCACACTGATCTTCACAGTGGTTTTACCAGTTCAACTTCCACCAACAGTGAAGAAGGGCTCCTTTCTCCCTGCATCTCTGCCAGCATTTATTGTTGTTTGATTTTGTGATAGCAGCCATTCTTTGTGGAGTGAGATGGAATCTCAATGTTGTTTTCATTTGCATTTCTTGAATGACTGGTGATGTTGAACATTTCTACATGTTTCTTAGCTACTTTTACTTTTTCATTTGAAAAGTATCTGTTCATTTTAGATGCCCATTTTTGAATTTGTTCTTTGAATTGGTGGGGGCAATTTTAAACTTTTTTTTTTTTTTTAAAAGCTAGATAGCCCTTTCTCTGAGAAACAGCTGGTGAAATTTTTTTCCTATATTGTAGGTTGTTGAGATTCCAGGGCCGGAGACATAGCTCAGTGGTTCTGGTGCCTGCCTAGCAAGCAT
Source organism: Thryonomys swinderianus (assembly GCA_004025085.1). Classification (NCBI taxonomy): domain Eukaryota; kingdom Metazoa; phylum Chordata; class Mammalia; order Rodentia; family Thryonomyidae; genus Thryonomys; species Thryonomys swinderianus. The sequence goes on along the minus strand of PVIC010023413.1, from coordinate 14,824 downwards.
TAGGTCCCTGGTTCGATTCCGGGCATGGTGACTCATGCCTACCAGCAATCAGTACCACATACCACAGTGCTGGGCATGGTGGCTCATGCCTGTCATCCCAGCACTCAGAAAGCAGAGGCCGGAGGATTGGTGAGTTTGAGGCTTGCCTGGGCTGCATAGTAAGTTCAGGGCCAGCCTGAACAAAGTGAGACCCTGTGTCAAAACAAAAACAAAAACAAAACAACAAAAAAGATGAGATCCCAGTTGTTGACTCTTTTTGCTAGTTCCTGTGTTTTAAGGTTTTGTCCATAAAGCCTTGCCTTTTTCCTTAATGTCTCCAGGACATTAAGGACATTTACCTAATCTGTTTCCAGCAGGTTTAGTGTTTCTGTTTTAATATTTAATACTAGGTCTCTAATCTATTTTGAGTTTAGTGCATGGAGAAAGATATAGATCTAGCTTTAGTCTTTGGCAGGTTGAAACCCAGTTTTTCCAGCACCATTTGTTAAAGAGCCTATCTTTCTTCCATGAGGGTATCTGGCTCCTTTGTCAAAGATGAGGTGACAATATCTCTGGAGCTGTTTCTGTATCTTCTAGTCTGTTCTGCTGATCTTTGGGTTTGTTTATTTGCCAGTACCATGCTGTTTTTATCACAGTGGCTTTGTACTACAGTTTCAAGTTGGGTATTATGATATCCCTTGCCATATCCTTGTTGCCTAAAATTGCTTTTGCTGTTTTAAGTCTCTTCTAGTTTCAAATGAATTTTTGCATTATTTTTCTTAGCTTTGTGAAATATGCTATTCATATTTCACTTGATGTTGCATTGAATCTGTATAGTAGTAGTGGGAGTATAGCCATTTTGATGATATCAGTTCTTTCTACTTATGAATAAGGGATGTCTTTCCATTTTATGATACTTCTTTGATCTCTCTTTCCAGAATGCTGTAGTTTTCAGAGTAGAGGTCTTTTACCACCTTTGTTAGATTGTTTCCTAGATACTTCATTTTTTGGAATGCTATTGTGAAAGAAACTGATTCCCTTATTTTTCTCTCAAGGAGTCTGTTGTTTGCAGATACAAAGGCTATTGACTGTTTTGTTTTGTTTTTTGAGACAGGGTCTCGCTTTGTAGTTCAGGCTGGCCCTGAGCTCACTATGTAGCCCAGGCAAGCCTCAAACTCAGGAATCCTCCTGCCTCTGCCCCCTGAGTGCTGGGATTACAGGTGTGAGCCACCAAACCCAGCATTGTGGGGTGTGGTACTGATTGCTGGTGGGCATGAGTCACCACACCTGATATCATATCATCGTATGTAGTTACTGGGATTGAACCAGGGACCTTACACTTGCTAGACAGGTGGTGGAACCACTGAGCTAAATCTCCAGCCCTTTTGGTTGAGTTTTTAGGATCTTCTATGTAAAGTATCATGCCCTCAGCAAACAATGACTTAACATCTTTCTTTCATAATTTTATTCCTTTTATATATTTCTCTTGTCTAATTGCCGTGGCCAATGTTTCCAGCACTATATTGAACAGGAGTGGTGATAGTGGACATTCTTGCTTTGTTCCTGATCTTAGCATGAAAGGTTTCAGTTTTTGAGCATTTAGTATGATGTTGGCTGCTATTTTCTCATAAATAGCCTTTATCAGTTTGAGATGAAGACCACCTATTCCAGTTTTCTGTGGGGTTTTGATCATGCAAGGGTGTTGGATTTTGTCAGATGCTTTTCCTACATCTATTCAGATGACCATAATATGATTTTTGTCCTTGAGTTTATTAGAGTATATTACATATTTATTTGCATATGTTGTATCATCCTTGCATCCTTGGTATGAATCAAACTTGTTCAGGGTCCATGACCTTCTTGATGCTCCCCTGTGTTGTTTGCCCGTATCTTATTGAGGATTCCTGCATCTACATTCATTAGGGAGATTTTCCAGCACTTGTCTTTTTTGGTTGGGTCTTTCTCTGATTTTGGAATTAAGGTAACAGTTACTTCCAGAAATGAATTTGTGAGTGTTGTTTCTCTTTCAATTTCATTAAAGAGTTTGAGGAATAGTGGCATAAACTGTTCTCTAAAACTTCTGTAGAATCCAGCAGTAAAACCATCAGGATCAGGACTTTTCTTTGTTGGTAGGATTTTACACTTTCAATTTCACACATTAATATTGGGGTCTTTAACATTTTTATATCTTCTTCATTCACCTTTAGAAGTTCATATGTGCCTAGGTATCTATCCATTTCTTCTGTATTTTCATCTTAGTGGATTACAGATTCTAAAAGTATGTATTTATTATCCTGCAAAGTTCTGCTGCATTTGTGATTTCCCCCACTTTCATTCCTAAGTGCATGAATTTGAGCCTTTTTCTTGTTTGTCTGATAAGGATTGCTAAGGGTTTGTCAATTTTGTTTATCAATTTTGTTTGGCAGAAACAACTCTTTGATTCATTGATTTTTTTGTATCATTCCCTTAGTCTCCACTGGATTAATTTCTTCTCTAAATCTTATAATTTCCTCCCTTCCACAAGTTTTGAGTTTGTCTTGCTCCTCTTTTTCTAGTAGCATGAGGTTCAGCATTAGGTTTTTTTATTTGAGCTTGCTCTGTTTTCCTAGTATGGTGTTTACTGCTATGAATTTCCCCTGTAGAACGTCTTTCATTGTGTCCCATAGAGTCCTGTATGTTGTATTGGTATTATGATTTAATTGAAGAAAATATTTAATTTCTTTTCTTCTGTGGCCCATTGGTTGTTCAGGAGAGCACTGTTCAATTTCCATGTGTTTTTCAGGTTCTTGAAATTTCTTTTGCTCCAATTTCAAGGTGCTGTTGTCTAACAGTATATAGGGGATAACTTCAGTTCCTTTGCATTTACTTAAGCATGCTGTATGAACTAGAATGTGATCTATTTTGGAGAATAACTCATGAGAAGCTGAGAAGAATATATATTCTGATTTTGTGGGGTGAAATACTCTATAGACATCTAATGAGTCCATTTGTTCAAAAGTTTGGTTCAGTTTATTTCATTATTGATTTTGTCTAGTTGATCTATTTGAGACAGTGGGGCACTGAGGTCCTCTACTAGTGTTGTATTAGTGCTGATCTGGCTTTTCATGTCCATTAATATTTGTTTTATATAGTTGGGTGCACTGGTATTTGGTGCATTAATATTTATGAATGTTATTTCTTCCTCTTGGATTGTTGCCTGTATGAGGATGCAGTGTCCTTCTTTGCCTCTCTTATTTTTGGTTTAAAATCTACTTTGTCTGAAAATAAGATAGTCATTCCTACTTCTTTTGTTATTTCCTATTGCATGGAGAACTGTTTTCCATCCTTTTACGTTCATTCTATGGATTTATTTCTGAATTAGGCATGTTTCTTCTAGACAGCATATTGTAGGTTCTTGCTTAATTAATCCATTTTGCCAATCTGTGTCTTTTAATTGTTGCACTGAGGCCACTGACCTTAATGGTTTTAACTGATAGGTACTGATTTAACTCTGTCATATCATTTTCTTATTCTTCTCTTTTTTATTCTTTGCTTTTCTCCCTTTTCATTCAATGAGTTCACTCTGCTTCATTTTATGGGATTATGACATTCACTGTCTTTTTCTAAGATACTGTTTATTTATGAAGTTTCTCAGGAGTTCTTTTTCATGAAGTATCTTATTTCCCTGTCTATTTTGAAAGATAGTTTTGCAGGATACTTAAATCTAGGTTGGAGGTTGTTTTCTTTTAGGGCTTAGAATACTTCACTCGAGGGTCTTCTTGAGTGTTTGTATGGAAAAGTCTGCTGTGTTTCTCACAGGCTTTCTTTTGTATGTGATTCATTTTTCTCTAACTGCTTTCAGTGTTTCATTTTTCTGTTGGATTCTGAAATCCTGATTATTATATGCCTTGGTGTTGATTTCTTTAGATCACAGCCATTTGGAGTCCTATATCCCCCACTTATTAGTATATCAAATTCTGTTCCTTTTCCTGTGAAGTATTTGCCTGCTCTCCTTGGCTGTGAATGTGAATTAGCCACTGCTTCTTTGTGGATTGCTGATGAAAAAAGAACATAGTTTGGGACTTCACAGGCCAGTTATGGTGTGCACTGCTCTAGGAACACTCGTCTGGCTCTGGACAGGGAAACCCAGTTTTGCTTTTTGCCTGCATTAAGTGTATAATGGAGCTACTTTCACGACTTAACTGTAGTGTTGTATTTAAATTAAATTTTAAGAACCCCCAACTGGGGAAGAAGATACTCTGACTGATTATTCAATTTGATTTGAAAATTCCCAACTCTTTATTCTATTTAAGCTTCCAATATATCCACAACAGTGTGAGGTAAGCAGAAATGATGTTAGGGTTCCTATTTGAAAGATGAAAAAGCTAATGTTCAGGAAGATCAAAAGGATGCAGATGTAACTCAGTGTTCGAGTGCTGTGTGCTAGCACATGCAAGGCTCTGGTTTCATGCACACACACATTCACAGGAAAGGTCAAAAGATTGGTGTGGTAACTCTAATCACAATATATTGAATGATTGAAAATTACTGAAAGAGTAGATAAGTGTTCTGCCCACAAGATAAATATATGAGGTAGTGCACATACTAATTAATTCAATTTAGCCATTGCATAATATGTGCATATTTTAAAATATAATAAGTATATAAAAGTTTTATTTGTCAATTGAAAAGATAACTCAGGAGACTTAGGAAAGAATTCCAGCTAGCTAGTAGCCTAGCATGGCAAATTAGAGGACACTGGTGCTTGAAGAGTGACAATGTTATCAATGAAAAGTCTTCATAACAGATAAAAGAAAAGGCTCTTTATATCCCCTCCCACCAAGGGAGGAAGGATGGAAGGAAGGAAGGAAAGGAAGGAAGGAAGGAAAGAAGGCATGAGTAAAGGAAATAAGGAAGAAAGGCAGAGAGGAACAGAAAGAAGGAAAGAAAAAAAAGAAGAAAATAAGTAAAAGAAATCAGAACTTGCATATGAAAAGTAACAGAAAACTTATTTTTCAATTATCTGTGCTGTAACTTCCTAGATATAAAACCAAAGGAGGAAAAACCATCTCCTTAGAGTTTCTCTGAGGGAGAAATGACCTACTTCAGCTTGCATTACTCCCTGTAGTTGCTCTGAGCCTTGGGAATTACCTTGTCCATGTATTTTCATTCAGAGTGAATGCTTTAATATATTTCTTTAATCAACTGTTGTGTCAGAGAATATTGTTTCATGCATATTAAAGACCTGAGCATGTAATAGACTAGTGCTCTGACTAATAAGTGCACTCAAAGCATGTCACTGGTCTTATTACTTTCCTTAGCTTTAGGATACATGTTTTTTATTTTGCAAATGATGATGATGATGATGATGATGATGATGATGATGGTTTCTACTGAGCAAGAGGAATTATTTTACTTAAAAGATAGTGCAATTGCCTTCCTCAGATCATTGTTCTTAGGTTAAAGAGAAAGTTTGAGGTGGGTAGTCAGAATGATTTTAGGAAGGGAGAGAGATGAAGGCCAAAATACATCTTGCCAGTGTACACCACTATTGATCAACTTCTTCTGACTGGACCTTCACCACCTAGAGGCTCCACCATTTCTCAATAGCCCATTAAATTGTGAATCCATCAATGTGTACATCTGAAATAAAAATGTTCTAATTGTCCTAGTTTGTTAAAAAAAATCTGGCGAGATGTTTCATGGCAGAATGTGGCACATACAAACACAAACCTTAGTAATATTCACAAGTGCAGATAGTTGGGCTGGGGAGGTAGCTCAGTGGTAGATTACTTCCCTAGGATATGCCAAGTCTTGGATTTGATTCCCATAATTGCAAAGTAAACAAAAGTGCAGACATTGGGGATTAAAATAAAATACATAATATAGTAAATTCTAGGAATGCATTTGTAATGTCTCCCATTCAAAAAAATATTTACCACCTCTCAACACATGGCCATAGTCTTGCTCACTGTGCCACTGTACTGGTGCTGCCACAGTGGAAAGCCACAGACAAGCTGATTTAAGCTGGAGACATTTGTTCTCTCACAGCCCTGGAGGACAGAAGTTCAAGATGAAAGTTCAAGGTTGGTACAAGGTTGGTTTCTAGTGAGGCCTCTCATCCTGAGTCACCTTCTCCTTACATGTACACTTGCCCTTTTGTGTGTGAGGACAGGGAGAGCACAATCTGCTTTCTCTTCTGCTTCTGAGGGTATGATTACTATAGGACTGATATTTATGCCCTCATTGAACTTTTTATCATTTCCTCACAGGCCTATTAGGGGTTAGGTCTGCATTGGAGGACGGGATACAGTTCAGTCCATAACATTCATCAGTATCAACTCTGAGAAGAGCTAACCCACACTTGGCTATTAAGACTCTTTGACATTAATTGAAATTTGTTACTGTCTTACATATTTGTATATGTCATTTTTTTGTGCATTTATAACCCTATGTGCATTTATAAGATTAAGAGCAAGGTTGAAATATTCTTTTGTAGGTTCAAATAGCATTCAACTGGAGCAGTGGGTAGGACGTCTAAATTGAGTGCCCAGGTGGTAGAGGAGAGGCTTAACAAAGGAGTCTAGCTAGCTATAGGTGGGAGCCAGCAGCAGGGTAAAAGCTGATGAAACCTGCTCAGACTTGTTTCTTCAGCGAGAACAACTAATTTGGCTTTTTACCAAGAGATGAAGGGGAGGTAGGGGAACAGGATGTAAAAGAATTCAGATGTGTTATGTCCATGTACTAAGTCCCCATGATGAATGTACTAAAACATGCACTAATAAAAGGACAAATTAGGGCCGGAGGGTTAGCTCAGTGGTTCTGGCACCTGCCTTGCAAGCACAAGGTCCTGAGTTTGATCCCTGGTAACGGCATATAATGCTGGGCGTGGAGACTCACGCCCAGCAGCAATCAATACCACATACCACAGTGCTGGACGTGATGGCTCACACCTGTCATCCCAGCACTCGGGAGGCAGAGACAGGAGGATTGCTGAGTTCGAGGCTTGCCTGGGCTGCATAGTGAGCTCAGAGCCAGCCTGAACTACAAAAGTGAGACCCTGTCTCAAAAAAATAAACAAAAAAACAAGCAAACAAACAAAAAAAACCCCCAAAAAGACAAATTATTTTAAAAGTTGAACTGAAAAAAAAAAGGTTCATCTTGACTATTTGTCTCTTGTTCAGGGCCATACAGTAGTTTCATAGAAGGCAGTTCAGCTGGGAGAATGCAGGAACCAAATTCCACTGCAGTCTAGTTCTGCACAGTACTTACAGCAAAAACTGAGAAAGAGGCATAATCCCAATTGCCCATGGTTTCCTCTTTTCTAGTGCCAGGTGGGGAGGACTGTAAGACCCTATTCTACATCCAGCCCTCTAGCTTCTGGGACAGTAAGGCTTACTTCTGCAGAGTGTACATGTTGCTTTCACTTTTTGGGACCCTTGCTCTGTACTTAATGGACATCTTTCTTTCCCTCTTGGAGATAGATGGCTTTGTAATGCCAAGCTTTAGCTCAAATTTCAATAAATTTTGAAGTACAATCAGAAAACCATTATAATCTGAGAAGTATATAGAAGAAAAGTGTTGTATAAAAGCCAAGTAAATGGCCTTATTTCTACCGTGCCATTATGCAGTTAACTTATTTATTGAGAAGTAGTTTAGTTTTAATTATCCCAATACAGTTTCTGTAATGTTCCTGTTAAAGAGGATAGACTAAATTTAAGTTCTGTGTATTCAGGATAGAATGTTCTTTTTACTAGCTTGGAGTTTTCTTTAGCAAACATTATTTTAGTTTATTAGATAACTCACAATGTGTGCATTACATGGGACAAATTCTGTGGTCATAACAGAATTACCAGCTAGAACCATTTCATATCATTACACGATGGTCATTCAACTTTCAGGGAGGAGATTCCATGTACAACATTCATATAGTGTAAATATTAACCAGTTATATGGCTTACTCCATCTCTTTCTGGAAGGGTCTTTCCTTTGTCAGAGGATCATTTCCCACAGGCCCCACCAATCAATACTGTTTGGGGACTCATATAAGCCAAGTTAGGCTGATCCTTTAATCTGAGCACAGAAGTTCTTGTTTAGCTGAACATTTATGTGATTTATGTAGACACTTAGGTATTTCCTGGCACCATGTAGATTGAGAACAAATACACACACACATATGGAGGGAGAAAAAGAGAGAGATGAGAGACAGAGACAGAGAGAGAAGAAGCAAGAAGAGGAAGAGGAAGAAGAAAGGAAGAAGAAGCAAGAAGAGGAAGAGGAAGAAGAAGAAAGGAAGAAGAAAGAACAAGAAGAAAGAAGGAAGAAGAAGAAGGAAGAAGAAGAGGAAGAGGAAGAGGAGTCAATAGTCATGTACACAGAGATCTAATGACTTATTTTGGTTCCCTGGAAGATCATATGCATTCTCCTCTAAGAAAAACCTGTAATGCCTTGAAAACAAATCTGTTTTTAATCTCTTCTTCAAAGACTTTTTAGACAGTACATTGCTAAGTTGATAAATTTTCCAAGTTTGACTCAATCTTCTTGTCCTCCTGCCTCAGTGTCCCACATTGCTGGGATCACAGTCTTCTACCAACATGGCTTGCTCCTTCAAAGCATCTTAATGTATCTTAATTGTGACTTTGATTCAACTATCCCTTATAACTACACTTTATTTTGTGTCCTAGCTACTTTTCTCATTGCTGACATAAAATATCCAACACCCTATTTAAAGGGGGAAAGTTTTATTGTAACTTACAGTATATAGAAGTTTTAGTCCATAGTTGTCTGGCTTCAAGTAGAGAGGCATGGCAGATTGGCATCACAGAGAAAAAACAGTTTATGGTGGGCAGAAGGCAGCAAAAGCAGCAAGTAGCAAGTGAAGTAGGGAAGAAGTAGCAATTGACAGTAGCCCTCTTTCTGTCCTTTATCCAGGCTACATGTCTTTAGGATGGGTAGTATTCACACAGATAGTGGGCCTTCCATTATTTATGCCCAGAATTATTCCAAACTCATCAGTAGACCAATTTAGTAGTAATATGCCCTTGAACCAACCAGCACACACTTAATCCCAGAATCTCACATTAAACCCAGCATCACACACTCTATATCCAGCCACATTTTTTTTTTTTTGAGACAGGGTCTCGCTTTGTAGTTCAGGCTGGCCCTGAGCTCACTGTGTAGCCCAGGCAAGCCTCGAACTCAGCAATCCTCCTGTCTCTGCCTCCTGAGTGCTGGAATTACAGGTGTGAGCCACCACGCCCAGCATCCAGCCACATTTTCTTTTTTATTTTTATTTTTTGAGACAGGGTCTCGCTTTGAAGTTCAGGCTAGCTCTGAGCTCACTATGTAGCCCAGGCAAGCCTCGAACTCAGCAATCCTCTTGTCTCTGCCTCCCGAGTGCTGGGATTACAGGCGTGAGCCACCACGCCCGGCACTGGGGTATGTGGTGCTGATTGCTGGTTGATTGCTGGTGGGTGTGAGTCTCCATGCCCAGCATTGTATGTGGTTACCAGGAATCGAACTCAGGACCTTGCGCTTGTGAGGCAGGCGCTGGAACCACTGAGCTAACCCTCCGGCCCAATCCAGCCACATTTTAAAAGCCCCATCTATGACCACATGAGACTTTCAGAGAATATCTAGACAAAAATCATAATGGCATGGTAAATCATTCTAGAATTTAGTCAAATTCTAATTACTTTTTAAAGCCAGTGTCCCCTTTTTTCCCTCTTTCCAAACTGACCTTTACAATTTGCTCAAATACCTACCAATATTGTGCTACACTAGTCAGCTATGAATAGAATGAATTTTAACAAATTTCTAACCTGTTAGTAATCTAACATAATTTCTAACAAACATATGCTGTTGATTAAAAAGGAAGATTAGGTTTTTAGGACATACATTTCACTGTAAACCTATCATTGGAAACTCAAGTGAAAATATTCAGTGAGTTCAGGCCCATAGTATCAAGGTGGGTAATGATTATGTTATTTATTATATTTGTTTTATCCATCAAATAACTTACATTCACAAAATGCTTGACAGTGACTCCCAGATCTCACCAAAGTAACACAGCACTCTCTCAGAGACCAGGCCTGCAATGTCCATGTGGTAACTAAAAGTAGGATAAAGCCCAGCATCTCTGCCTTCACTTTATTTCTCTCTTCTTTATTACCTTAAATTTGTAGGTGAGATCCTCATTCAGTTCTTTATGTAGGCATGTTAATCATGTAAGGAGTATCTGCTAAAAATTAGTAATGCAAGATTCATTACTCTTGAATATACCTAGAAGGATAGTCGTTGTTTTAAACCTATATTCACCTCAGCTTACAGGGCAAGCAGAGGCCCATGGACCACCCCATAATGAGCTCCCCCTAACCCCTCAAGCCAGGGAAGTTATTTCTTGGGAATCACATTACTCTTCAAGCCATAAGGACTTCTCTGAAGCAATTCTGCAGAATAAATCTTGAGCTGATGCACAACCAGACCTTGGCCTGGTTCACTGGGATCCCTATAGCTGAGGCTTTCATCCATAAACTCTAGTAACATTAATGGTGATTACCAAGCCTTTAAAAACACTGAGGACAACATTTTCCAGAAAGTTTCAAAATATAAGTTCCTAGGCTTACTCCAGAAATATGGAATAAAAAACTGCAGATGAGATCTGGGAATTTATATTTGCATACTTATAATTCTCTAGGTGATTTTGAAGACCAATCAGATTTGAGGTCCACTATTTTAGAACACGTGGCATCAGGGGGAATATGTAGTTGCAAATAAAATCTAATCAATATAGTAAAATCAAGTGCATTTCAATATAAAGCAATGAATATTTAGAAACTGAAATTTTAAAAAGTACAAAGAGTTGGAGGCTTTCCTGGGCTACATAGTGAGCTCAGAGCCAGCCTGAACTACAAAGTGAGACCCTGTCTCAAAAAAAAAGTACAATTTACAGTAGCATCCAAAACAAGACATGCTTAGGTATAAAGCTAATAATATGTGTAAGATATATACATATATAGATATATATGTACACATACACACACATTGAATCCTATGAAATATTGATGAAAGAAATCAAAGACCTAAATAAATGGAAAAATATACAATATTTATGGACTAGAATATTTAACATTATTAAGATGTCAATTCTTCTAGAATGATCTATAGTTTCAACTCAACCCCAGTGAAAATCCCCATAGTAATTTCTCTTTAGAAATTGAAAAGATATTTCTAAAACATACATGGAAAGACAAAGGAACTCAAATAGTCTAAAATGATTTTGAAAAGGCAGAGCAGCAATACAGGACTCACATAAACCAAGAAACTGTAGAAACAGGAAATATTAATTTCTTTCTAGGAATTGATGGACTAAAAAGGTTGAATATAAAGGGATGAGGATAATACACTATTGTCTCTTGTAGTGGGGCTCTATGTTACCTACTGTGTGTTTTTCAAGATGCATACAATTATACATGGAAAAGTAAATTTTAGTAAATTATGTACATACTTTAATAAATCTAACAAGAAGGCCAAATGCAAAAACAAAAATTGCAGTAAAGTGTCAAGGGATATGTGTTTTCTTTTCAGAACACTTCTAACAATCAAACTATGTTTTTATTTCTTCCTCAAAAGGACTAGGGGATAGGCTTCCTGCTTTCCTTGTCATGGAGACTGTGAGAGAATAGTCAAACTCTGTTTGCTGTGCTTAAGGGCTATATGCATCTTCTGTTATTTACTACAGAAGCTTAGGATGTAATGCAGTGGTCAGCATTCAACCCATGAGATATTTACAGACAGGGTCTATGAGGGAGAAAAAGCCCTCTGTTGTGATTGTTACCTATTAGATAACTCAGGGCATGGACTAAATATTAAACAAGTTGACAAGTAATGCTTTTGGAGAAATCTCAAATTTTAATACAGTCAGTGATATAATGAAAATGTTGAGCTGCATTCCAATAATTTCACTTAACGTGATCATTAGGAGTTCTCAACTGACTCAACTCTGCATGTATCTGTGCCAAGATCTTCACAAAAAGGGAAGGAACTTCTATGATCTTAGGATCCTTATATGCTGACTGTGCTGATACATGATGCTATACAATTATTTGCTGATCTCCAGAATACTATATTTCCTGATTTGGATGTACTTGAATGCAACAAAGAGTTGATGAATGGTAACTAAATTAAAAAAAATAACGCTTAACATATTTAATGTACAGAACTTGCCTTCTCTCTTTTGGACCTTAGAAAGGTTAAATGCTTTGTCCACAGCTCATAACTGACAGGAATCATATTTAAACTCTGGTTCTGAGACTCTGAGGGTGGGGCAACATAATAATGCTTCACTTCTCCTCTCCTAGGTTCACAAATATATAAACCATGGTGGTGTGGTAAATCATGTCAAGAGATGCCAGCTGTATTTCTTCTCTTAGGCTCTAGTGCTAGGAAGTTGGACACAACAATTTTAAAATTAATTCTTAGTTGGCACTCCATTATCATTAGATTGATTTAACTCAGTTACATTTTTAATATTTCAAAGTTAGAAGATACATGGCACACAGTTTCATTTTCTTTTATGACTTTTAAAATACTGTACATATGAGGAAGGAAAACACTTGGTGACATTCTCCACCTGAACACACTTCTTTTCTGTTGCCTTCAGTGGCACCAGCCTCCTGAATCTTTCTTTTCTGCTTTTTTAGATCCTTGGGAGGATCATTTCCTCTCATTATGCATTAGATGCTGGGGTTTCTCAGAGTGCTGCTCTTGGGGCTCCTGCCTTCTCTGTGGACATAGAGTCAGGGCGTAGCTGACTTCACTCACTGCCCACTGCTGCATGTAGACTGTTAACTTCATATCTGCTGGAGACCATTGGGACCTACAGAACCACAGATTCTCTACTTACTGGACGAAGGTGCCCGAGTGACCCACAGAGGACCCGATTCCAACTCGTCCTAAACTCATTGTCCTTCATACAACCTGCTTTCTGCACCTCCCACCTGTTCTCTTTCCCTGGTGTCTGCAATGGTACCTGGGTATCATTCCCGAAGTTTTTTTCTCTTCTCATTTATTCAGCCTTCCTGTTCTGTCTTGAATATTTCTCAAAGAGCAAACTCTGTTTCCCTTCACTCAGCCCTCATCAAGGCTCATGCACATTATTCTAATATATTTCCTCACTCCCTCCTTCAGCTCTGGTCCCTTCTCATCCCTGACACAAACTGCTGAAAGCCTGGCAGTGGCTTCTTACTTTCAAAAGGCCAGACCTGAACCCCGAGGCTTCTGCTTCTGTCTGCAGGCCCCGCATCGAAATCTGAGCTTCAGGTATAATGAACTACCTGAACTCCCTTAATCTTACCTGAAACCTCTTAATTGTCTGCGATTTTATGTTGTTTTTGCTCTGTCCAATCTCAGTGCTCCCTTGTTAGAGCTTAGCCTTTGACATTGTTGTCACTATTGATTTGTCTATCTTTTAACATTTAAAAAGACAACTTTATTTTCAGTTTCTTCATCCTCAATTTTTCAAAGAAAGAATTAGAGCTCATAAAATGAGAATATCTCACCTTTACTTAAAAGCCTATAGCATAAAGATTGTCTTTTCCTCTCTGGTATTTCATTTTTCTGATATGGTTCAGATACATATAGGCACTATAAAACTCAGAAAGTTATTATTGCTTCAGTTCTATTCCTATTTGCAAGATTTCTGACATTATGCCCAACTCACATGATTTGGGGGCCAGTTTGGGGCTCTGGGTTTACATCCCAATTTCTCCTGAAATAGCCTTCTTTACCTATGTTAAAAGGTTTCTTCAGCCAGGCGTGGTGGCTCACGCCTGTCATCCCAGCACTTGGGAGGCAGAGGCAGGAGGATTGCTGAGTCCGAGGCCTGCCTGGGCTACATAGTGAGCTCAGGCCCAGCCTGAACTACAAAGCGAGACCCTGTCTCCAAAAAAAAAAAAAAAAAGGTTTCTTCATACCTATCTTCTTTCCTTTTTTAAAAAAACTTTATTGAACTAAAATTTGCATTCCACACAACTTATAAACTTAAAATGTAGATTTTAAGAGATTTTAGCACACTGATACAGTGTAACAGGTCATTTTTAAAATTACAAAACAAAACACGGTACTTGCTACCTATCATACACTAATCTTTCTCTTCTAAATATAGGTAAACACTTAGCTACTCCTTATTGACACAGATTTTAATTATTTTTTGAAAAGTAATTCCTCGAGGGCTGGGGATTTAGCTCAGTGGTTCTGGTGTCTGCCTAGCAAGCACAAGGTCCTGAGTTCCATCCCCAGTACCACACACCAAAAGGCTGGACGTGGTGGCTCTTGCTTGTAATCCCAGCACTCGGGAGGCAGAGGCAGGAGAATTGCCTAGTTCGAGGCTTGTCTGGGCTACTAAAAGTGAGACCCTATCTCAAAAAACACATCACTTGACTTTTTAAATGTGCAATTTTAGATTTATAGAATTGAACTAATACTCAGTGTTCCATGTATGCACTCACAACCAACCCATACAGTTTCCTTATCGTCAATGTCTTTTTATTAGTGTGGTAATTGTAATTAATACACCAATATTGATGTACAGTGAATAACTTTAGTCTGTCATTTACATTAAGGTTCACTTTTGGCGTTATGTAGTTACAGGCTTTGACTGCATGATAACTCACGTCTGACATTACAGTACCACTAAGAATGGTCTCATCTGTGCTTTATCTGTTCCTCCCGTCACCTTTTCCCTTCTCCCCTACGCCTTGGCAACCACTGATCTTTTGGATGTTGTCATGGTATTGCTCCAACATTGGATTTTTGAAAAAAGTTGATTTTAATGGCACATTTTATATACACATTATGATAATTGACA
>PVIC010023412.1:16618-27002 GCA_004025085.1 Thryonomys swinderianus | reverse complement strand
GGACGTGGTGGCTCACGCCTGTCATCCCAGCACTCGGGAGGCAGAGAGACAGGAGGATTGCTGAGTTTGAGGCTTGCCTGGGCTACATAGTGAGCTCAGGGCCAGCCTGAACTACAAAGTGAGACCCTGTCTCAAAAAGCAAAAAAAAAAGCCTCAGCAGCAACCCACTTTTGGGACCCTTGCTGTCTCAGGAGGTTTTCTCTCAATAAATTTCCTACTCTTTTGTCCTCATATCCATTCGTCTGTTAGAGAGAGACACAAACTCTGCACTTTGGCATCTAACAAGTTGGAGTCACTTCCCTGTGACAGTAGGAAAGGGATCAAATCCAGAGGTCTTCTACCACTGAGCTGCATCCCCAGCCCTTTATACTGTTTATTTTGAGGCAGTGCCTTACTATGACTCCCAGGCTGCCTCAAACTTGAGAACCTCCTGCCTCAGTCTCCCAAGTGACTGGGAATACAGGCCTGGGTCACCACGTTTGGCTTGGTAGTTGTTTGCTTGTTGTTTTGAAGTAGCAGGTCTCACCTGTGCTGCCCAGACTGATCTTCAACTCCTGACTCAACCCCCCCAGCCTCCTGAGTGCCGGAACCCCAGGCACCCACCACTGTACACAATGAATTTAATGTGATGGCTTTAAAGTTTCATAGGGTTGACTCAACTTTCACTTTTCCTGGTTTCCATTTTTAAATTTTTTCATAGTTATGTATTTTTACTCCCAGGTTATATACATAGGTACTTTTTTCTTTTTTTAAAAATTTTTATCTTGGGCCGGGTGTGGTGGCTCACGCCTGTAATCCCAGCACTTGGGAGGCAGAGACAGGAGGATTGCTGAGTTCGAGGCTTGCTTGGGCTACATAGTGAGCTCAGAGCCAGCCTGAACACAAAGCGAGACCCTGTCTCAAAAAGGAAAAAAAAAAAATTATCTTTATTGGTACATTGTATATACACATCATACATAGGTACTTTTATTTTCCTTATTAGTTAAAAATATATAATGCCTTTATTGACTTATAACATTTTGGTGACGAAAGATGGAGGTCATAATTTAAATGTTTCCAACTTGTGCCCTGGCATCATTTAGTATGTGCTGCCTCCACTGATTGGGCCCACCAGCATATATCATAATCTAATTTAGATACATAGAGTATGTATTATCTAGGTCATATTTAGCTATATCATAGACTCTTTTTTGTTGTTTCTGTTGTTGGGGTTTTTGTTTTGTTTGTGGTGCTGAGAGCTGAACCCACAGCCCTGTGTATACTAAGTAAGCTACATCCCCAGCCCAAGAGTCTTTGTTTTGTCTTATATGCCTTACGAACAGCAATCATTTAAAAACTGGGAAAGCTGTACTAATGTCAGATAAATAGATTTTAAACTCCCCACCCACCAAAAAAAAACACTTTCACTGGAAATAAAGGAACATTATATGATAAAGTATTTCTATCAAAAACAGCACAAAGCTAGCAAAGAAACAAACCTGAGGCTCAGTGGAACAGACTAGAAGATCCAGAAACAACCCCAGGTATAATAAGTCACCTCATCTTTGACAAAGGAGCAGACACCCTCAATGGAGGAAATATAGCCTCTTTAGCAAATGGCGCTGGAAAAACTGGGTTTCAACTCAGCGACCGTTAAAGCTAGATCTATCTCACCATGCACCAAACGAAGATCAAAGTGGATTAGAGACCTAAATATTAAAGCAGAAACACTGAGCCTGCTGGAAAACAGGTTAGGTAGAACTCTTGAAGACATTGGTTTGGGGAAAGACTTTATGACAAAAACCTCAGCAGCACAGGAACTAGCAGAAAGAATCAACAATTGGGATCTCATCTTATTAAAAAGCCTCTGCACAGTAAGAGAAACTACCAACAGAGCAAAAAGACAACCTACCATATAGGGGAAAAAATTTACCAGCTGTTTCTCAGAAAAAGGACAACTCTCTAGAGTATACAAAGAACTTAAAAAAAAATCAGTCCCCCCCCTCGATATTTAAAGACCCAACTCAAAATTGGGCATCTGAAATGAACGAGCATTTTTCAGATGAAGAGGTAAAGGCAACAAAGAAATATATGAAGAAATGCTCAACATTGCTGGTTATTTGAGAGATGCAGATGAAAACAGATTCCATCTCACTCCAGAAAGAATGGCTGCTGTCATCATATCAACCAACAATAAATGCTGGTGGGGCTGCTGGGGGAAAGGAAAACTTCTCCACTGTTGGTGGGAATGTAGACTAGTGCAATCACTATGGAGATCACTGTGGGAAAAAAAAAAACTGGAACTCGAGGTCCCTTTGACTCAGCTATTCCCCTGCTAGGTGTATACATGAAAGAATTAAGCAGAAGGGCCCGAGTTCAATCCCTGGTACCACCAAAAAAGAATTAAAAGAATCATACCACAGCA
The DNA here is from genome assembly GCA_004025085.1 of Thryonomys swinderianus. Taxonomy (NCBI): domain Eukaryota; kingdom Metazoa; phylum Chordata; class Mammalia; order Rodentia; family Thryonomyidae; genus Thryonomys; species Thryonomys swinderianus. Next base: position 24,598 of record PVIC010023412.1, on the reverse strand, counting down.
ATATATACACTCACATTATAGCAACTCAGTTTATGACAGCTAAGTCTTGAAAAAAGCCCAAATGCCCATCACTGGGTGACTGCATAAAGATGTGGTTTTTCGGGCCAGAGGATTAGCTCAGAGGCTCTGGCGCCTGCCTCGCAAGCCCAAGGTCCTGAGTTCGATCCCTGGAAACCACATACAATGCTGGGCGTGGAGACTCATGCTCACCAGCCATCAATACCACATACCACAGTGCCGGGCATGGTGGCTCACGCTTGTAATCCCAGCACTGCGGAGGCAGAGACAGGCAGATTGCTGAGTTCCAGGCTTGCCTGGCCTACATAGTGAGCTCAGGGCCAGCCTGAACTACAAAGCGAGACCCTGTCTCAAAAAAAAAAAAGATGTGGTTTTTCTATAAAATTGAATATTACTCAGCCATAAAAATGTTAAATTTGAGTCATTTGTACTCAAGTGGATGTTCTTTAAGGACATACTCATAAGTGAAATAAATAGGACTCAGATGTGTAAGTACCATATCTTTTCTGTAGTATAAAAACTGAAGGTGTAAATGAATATCAAAATGTATGATACATAATGTGAAATAGGAAGAAAATATCCAAAAGGAAAAGGGAAAAATGGTGGGTCAGGGAAAGTAAAGAAGGGAAAGAAAGAACTTGATAGTAAAAAAAAAGAAAAAGAAAAAGAAAGAAAGGAAGGAAAGAAAGAAAGATGTATAGGAGACGGGGGCTGTAGGGAGAGCAGAGGAAAAGGGAATAATGAGAATCCAGATATGTCATGTACATGTACAAGTTCTCAATGTTAAATGTGGTCATATTATATATGTGTGTGTGTGTGTGTGTGTGTGTATATATATATATATATATTGCACCAATAAAATCAATTTTTTTTTAAAAAGTATTTCTATCAAATAAGGAAAGATAACAGACATATAAATACCTAAAAACAGAGCTGCAAAATATCTGGAGCAGGAATGAACTGAATTGAAAGGAGAAATATACAGTGGAATAAGAATAAAGACTTTAAGGGCCGAGAATTATTTAGCTCAGTGTTTCCAGCACCTGTCTTGCAAGTGCGAGGTTCTCAATTCAATCTTTGGTACTAAAAAAAAATAAAAATAAAAATAAAATAAAGACGTCAATATCCCACTCTCAGTAATGAATAGAACAACAAGGTGATGGATCAACAAGAAATAATATAGTGAACAACACTGAACACTCAGCAGTAGCAGAATACACAATCGTTGTGATAAACCATATGTAGACCATGAAACAAGTGTCCAATTATAAAGACTAAAACATCCACAGTGCATTTCCAACAAGAGGATGGAATTACAAATCAATAGCGAAGTTTTGCAACTCATGAATCTGTGGGAGATAAAAATACTCTTAAATAGCCAGTGGGACAAAGAAGAAATCTCAAGGGAGATTAGAAAATCAGATGAATGAAACCAAAACAATAATGAACCAAAACACCAGACTTGGCCAAGGAAGAGTGTGGTGCCCCTAGGGAGGCTGTAATCTCAGCACGCAGAAGGCTGAGGCAGAAGCATCAAGCATTTGAGGTCAACCTGGAGTATGTACTGAAACTCAAAAAAATTTTCTAAAGGTTGCTTTTTCTTCAAGTGAAAGAGAGGACATTCCCATCAATCTTTTAGGAATATAAAGATTCATAAAGGGATATTATGATCCACTTTAATAGGGCAAAAAACTGGAAGGACTCAGGTCAGAATGCGTCTAGTCATTTCTATCAGCACCACACATTCATATTCTCTGTCTCTCTGTCTTTGTCTCTGTCTCTGTCTCTCTGTCTCAGTCTCTCTGTCTCTCTCTCTCTCTCTCCCTTCTTTTCCTCCTTCTCTCATCCAAACATACAAAGTTAAGATATTTGTGATGTACACCTATATAGTAGCTCTCTGAATTTTTCTTTTATAATATATTCACACTTGCCTATTTCTTTTTTCTTTCTTTTTTAAGACACGGCTTTGCTATGTATGTAGTTCAAGCTGAACTTCAATTCACTATGTAGCCCAGGCTGACCTCAGTCTCACAGTGATCATCCTGCCTCAGCCTCTTGAGTGCTGGAATTACAAATGTGTGCCACCATGCCCACCAGGTTTGGCGGGTATTGTTCTGTTTTCCCTGTGAAATAACAAGCTCCAGAGGGCAGGGATTGTACTTTGTCCACTCACTACCATATGATCGGTATCTGACAAAGTGTTTAACATACAGTAATCAGTGACTAAATATCTATTTTAATGAGTGGATCGTAAGATCAGTGGATAAATGAATGAATGAGTGAATATTTGGTTTTGAATGTGTCTCCTAAAAGTTCATGTGCTCCAACTTAATCCCCAGATTCAAAGGTTAAGGGTATTTGGAGATGGAGTCTTTGGTAGGTCATGAGACCTACCATGAAGTCATGCGGGTAGGCCCTTAGGATGGCATTTGTGACTCAGAAGAGTAGCCTACATTGACAGCTCACTCTGTCTCACCATGTGACACCCTGTGCCATATTATGATGTAACAGGAAGGCCCTAACTGGATGCCACATCATGTTCTTGGACTTCCCATGCTCCAGAACTATAAGCCAAATAAATTTCTTCATAAATAATTCAGACTCAGGTTTTGTATTATAGCAACAGAAAATGGACTAAATCAATGACCACCAGATGCCAAGAACCAAACCTCTTAAACTCAATCAATTATGTCTCCTACGATTCATGGCCTATTGATCTGCAGCTTGTCACATGTCCCCAGTTACCTCACTCAGTTTGTAAATAACCCTCCTCCCAGTAAAAGAAAGAAAAAGGTTACCAGCTGATCGTACAATAGCCCGAGTGAAAAGAAAGATCTTTTCTAGACTTGAGTGCAAAAGAGAAGACCAAAAAGACAAAAAGTGTTTCAAGCCCAGCACTGTGAAGCATATCAGCACAACAGGCCCTGTCAGGAATAATAAGGTAATTATCGGTACTGATAGACCTAAAAGAGCCAACACTTTATTCCAGAGCATAAAGGCTTTCCCATGCATTAAATTAGCTGCTTAGAGGACTGAATTTTAGCAGGTAGATTTTCATTCTTCTTCTTGTGGTTATAAGCCTCAAGAAATGGGGGTTTGTTTGCTGCAGAACTGGGGATTGAACTCAGGACCTTAGCAGACAGCTACATCTCCAGTCCTATGCATGTACCACAACACCCAGGTCAGACAGTCCAGCTGGGGGATTAGACCTCCTGGGTTTAGAATGTTCCTTCACAAGTGACACAAATATCTGAATAGAAGTAATAAAAACCAAAGGGCCATCAACTCAGGTCCTAACGAGATTGCCCACAAAGCACATGAAATGTATATGAACGGTCTTGAGTCTTGCCTAAGTAGGCAGCACACTGAAATACAAGTTCAAGTCCTGGGAGATTCAGCTCAGTGGTTCCAGCGCCTGTCTAGCAAGTGCAAGGTCCCTGGTTTGATCCCTGATAACCACATACCATGTACCACATAATGGGCATGGTGACTCATGGCCACCAGCAGTCAGTACCACATACCACAGTGCTGGGCTTGGTGGCTCACACCTGTAATCTCAGTACTTGGAAGGCAGAGACAGGAGGATTGCTGTGTTTCAGGTTTGCCTGGGCTACATAGTGAGCTCAAGACCAGTTTGAACTACAAAGTGAGATCCTGTCAAAAAAATAAAAATAAAAATAAAAATGGGCTGGAGATTTAGCTCAGTGGTTCCAGCACCTGCCTTGCAAGCACAAGGTCCTGAGTTCAATCTCGGTAACCACATACAATGCTGGACGTGGTGACTCACGCCCACCAGCAATCAATACCACATACCACAGTGCTGGGCCTGGTGGTTCACGCCTGTCATCCCAGCACTCGGGAGGCAGAGGCAGGAGGATTGCTGAGTTCGAGGCTTGCCTGGGCTACATAGTGAGCTGAGGGCCAGCCTGAACTACAAAGTGAGACCCTGTCTCAAAAAAAAAGAAAAAACAGTGCTCACTTCGGCAGCACATATACTAAAAAAGAAAATACAAGTTCAAAACAAAATGTTAGCTAGCAGCAACACATCTTTTTAAAAATATATTTGTGGGAGACACAAATTGTAAACACAATTTGAAGCATAGTTTAACAAGAGCCACCCGATAGCTCAATCTGGAAGTGATTAACGCGCAGTTTTGTGCTGGCAGAACATAAATTTATGTTCCAATGGAATAGAATGGAAAATGGAAAAGCTACTTTAGAAAAAAAGTAAGTTTCTTTTTCTTTCTTTACTTTTTTCTTTTGAGACAGGGTTTTGCTATGTGGTTCAGGCTGTCCTTAAAGTCACTATGTGGCCTAGTCTGGCCGAACTGATGGTAATCTTCCTGCCTCAGAGCTAGGATTTTAGGAATGTGTCACCACACCCATTTTAAAAATTTGAAGTTTCTTAGGAAGTTTGACACAACAATACCTAACTCTGTCTTTGTCTCATCATCTGCCTTACAAAAGACAACAGTACCTTTTATTCATGGTTTTCCTTTATACAGCAGATAGTTAGATTACGTGAGCTTAACCACAGTCCAAAAATATTAAGTGGGAAATTCCACAAAGAAATATTTCATGACTTTCCAATTGTGTGCCCTTCGGAGTAACATGATAAAATCCAACACTGGCCTGCCTGGACATGAGTCACTCCACACTTCAGGGTAACCAGGCTGGATGCATTTCCACCCATTAGTCATAGTAATTATCTCAATTACCCTATGGGTTGTGATAGTACAGTGTGGCTTGTCTACAAGGCTCAGAATTATCCAGTTTCAAGCAACTTGGAACATATCCCTGGTTAACAAGGGGGACCAATGTACCATAGCCATAGCAACTTAGAAAGAAACTGATTTTCACGCTTCCAGAATCTGGCAGGCCCAAGATTGAGGCAGTGGCTTGTTCTGGATCCTGATGGACCTCTCCTCACTACATTTTTTTTTTTTTGTAATGTCTACAGCACACTGGGCAGGTGCTCTACCCCTGAGCTACATCTTCAACCCTCTTTTCAACTTCTCACTGGCCTTTGCTCTATGCAAATATATCAAGAAGTAGAGAGAAAGATCTATGTCTCTTCTAATAAAGCCATCAATGCCGGGCGTGGTGGCTCACGCCTGTAATCCCAGCACTCGGGAGGCAGAGACAGGAGGATTGCTGAGTTCGAGGCTTGCCTGGGCTACACAGTGAGCTCAGGGCCAGCCTGAACTACAAAGTGAGACCCTTGTCTCAAAAAAAAAAAAAAAGCCATCAATCCTATTGATTTAGGATCTAAAAACTCATCTCCAAATCATCTTGGGGAGCAGGGCTTCAACATGTGACTAGGGATTGGGACAACCAAATATTAATCAGAGTACACTTCCAAGTATTTACTCGAGTAATAAAAACTTGTGTTCATGTAAAAACACATTTATAAATGCTAAACCAATTGTGCTCATAATCACCAAAAACTGGAAGAAGCCCAATGGTTTCAGCTGGTGATTGGGTGAAGTGTGGTATAGTTAGGCAATAGAATATTACTAAACCAGATCCAAAGGCCACATACTGTATGATTGCACATACAAAGTATTCTGCAAAATAGCCAAAGCCACAGGAACAGAAAACTGATCAGTGATTGGCAGGAGCTGGATGAGGAAGAGTTAACTACAAAAAGCTACTAAGAGGGCCAGAAATTTAGCTCAGTGGTTCTGCTGCCTGCCTGGCAAGTGCAAGGTCCCTGGTTCGATCAGTGGTAACCACGTACAATGATATGATATTGGGCGTGGTGACTCACACCCACCAACAAACAGTACCACACTCCACAATGCTGGGCATGGTGGCTCATGCCTGTAAATCCCAGCACTCGGGAGGCAGAGGCAGGAGGACTGCTGAGTTCCAGGCTTGCCTGGGCTACACAGTGAGCTCAGGGCCAGCCTAAACTACAAAGCGAGACCCTGTCTCAAAAAAAAAAAAAAAAAAGAAAAAGAAAAAAATGTTACTAGGAAACAGTCAGGATGAGGACAAGTTTCAGCATTTTGATTGTGATGGTTGCCTCAGGACTGTATGCATTATTTGAAATCTGTAAAACTATACATTTGAAAGTGTGAATTTTACTGCTTGTAAATTATACATTGATGAATATGACACTGAAAAAGGAAAATTGAAAAATTAATCTGAATGGTTTTTTTTTTTTTTGAGACAGGGTCTCACTTTGTAGTTCAGGCTGGCCCTGAGCTCACTATGGTGCCCAGGCAAGCCGCCGCGAACTCAGCAATCCTCCTGTCTCTGCCTCCCGAGTGCTGGGATGACAGGTGTGAGCCACCATGTCGGGCATTGTGGTATGCGGTGTTGATTGTTGGTGGGCGTGTCTCCACGCCCAGCATTATATGTGGTTACGGGGATCGAACTCAGGACCTTGTGCGGCAGGCGCCGGAACCACTGAGCTAACCCTCCGGCCCTGAATGTATATTTTTGATGAAAAGAAATGAGAGATTAATTTTTAGGATAAATTTTGTTGGAATAGTAGAATGACATTATGGGTTAAAAAATAAAAAGAAATGTCGGGTGTGGTGGCTCACGCCTGTAATCCCAGCTTTTGGGAGGCAGAGGCAGGAGGATTGCTGAGTTCCAGGCTTGCCTGGGCTACATAGTGAGCTCAGGGCCAGCCTGAACTACAAAGTGAGACCCTGTCTCAAAAAAAATAAAATAAAATAAAATAAAAAGAAATGACCTGCATTCTGTAATTTTTTTTTTTTTTGAGACAGGGTCTCACTTTGTAGTTCAGGCTGGCCCTGAGCTCACTATGTAGCCCAGGCAAGCCTGGAACTCAGCAATCCTCCTGTCTCTGCCTCCCGAGTGCTGGGATTACAGGCATGAACCACCACGCCTGGCACTGTGGTATGTGGTATTGATTGCTGGTGGGCGTGTCACCACACCCAGCACTGTATGTGGTTACTGGGATCTAACTCAGGACCTTGCGCTTGTGAGGCAGGCGCTGGAACCACTGAGCTAAATCTCCAGCCCAGCATTCTGTAATTATTAAATAAGTTCTGTTCATGTATTCTTACAAAGGACGATAATGCTGCCCAAGCCTTTGAGGTTTGTATCTTGCAACAGACCATGCTGGATGCTAGAGTCTTGTTTGAAGAATGTTAATGTCAACTATTATTTAGCCTCTTAAAGTTGAACGCAAGAGTTCTGTGTTACATCTTGGTACCCGATGCAGTATAGAGGCAGGTCTTTGGGAGGTTGTGGATCGTGAGGAATCTGACCTCATTAAGGAACAAATCCATTTTATGGATTTGTAGCTTACAGGGATGTGGGGAAAGGGCTTTTAAAAAGAGTCCCCTCTCTGTCTCTTTGTTTTGGGGTCACTATGAGGTCAACAGTCTCCTCTACCAAGTGCATTCTGCCATGATGTTTGGCCTCACTACAAACCCAAAGCAACTGACCCAGCTGGCCATGAGATTTTTCTTAGCACATGTTTGCAGTGCATAATGTTTACAGTCTTTCTATGGGGTTGGTACATGTATGTAACACATCTTTATTCATTTTCTCACTATATTTCTCTCTATGTCTTGATCCTACTTCTATGGGAGAAAGACCTATCTCCCCACTTCCTGTTATCTATATTTTATTTTGCTCTTTATTTATAATTTGGGTTTCTCTTTAAAAGAAGCATATGATAGGGGCCAGAGATTTGGCTCAGTGGTTCCAGTGCCTGACTCGCAAGTGCAAGGTCCCTGGTTCAGTCCCTGGTAACCACATACAATAATACTGGGCGTGGTATGCCCACTGGCAATCAATACCTCATACCACAGATGCTGGACTTGGTGGCTCAAGCCTGTAAACCCAACACTCGGGAGGCAGAGGCAGGAGGATTGCTGAGTTCAAGTCTTGCCTGGGCTACATAGTGAGCTCAGGGCCAGCCGGAACTACAAAGCAAGATCCTGTCTCAAAAAAAAAAAAAAAAAGAAGCATATGATA